>CAKNYM010049047.1:69740-99737 GCA_932195095.1 Andricus curvator
GTTTGTGCCAGTGATTAATGAAAAGATTTAAAAAAAATCTAATTTCTGAAACAGGCACGAGGGTGAGAAGTATCATCTTCAGAGCTTGAAAAAGCACATTTAAGGTTTTAGGCTTTGTTGGTCTCTGAACCAAATTTGGTAAAATTTAAATAATTACTAGATAAATTTTACAGAATTGATCAGCGAGAGTGATCCACTAAAGTTTTGTAGAAAATTACCAATTCAAGTATTCGGAATATTTGCTAATTCAATAGTGGAAAACTAATTGCTTCATAAAAAAATTTATTTAGGACTGTATATAATAATTTGAAAAAAGTTTAAAACATGGGAAACGTGAAAGATAGAAAAGTTCAGTGAAACGAGGTGATGGTATTGCATTCTTATCTCTATAGAAACAATAAGAAGGTCATATTCTGATGTTTTAAACGTGACGTAGCCTGCCTGAATTTTTAAGTATTGTCTTCTAATCGTTTGAACAAACTTAAAAAAAAAAGAGAAAATGATACAACGAGTACAAATCCTTCCTTAGCCTACAGCATTTTTAAAAACCACAAGACTAACTATCCTTTACAAACAGTTATCTCAACAATAGGTTTTCCATCTAGAAAATTGAAAAAATTATTAAGTAAAATTATTAAAAAATCAATGGAAATCTCAAAAACATCAATAAAAATAGTCATGCCTTCTTAGAGCTAATTCGTAATGTAATAATACCATTTGATCACACTTTTTTTTCTTTTGACGTAATAACTATGTTTCCAAACATCCCTCACGAATGAGGTGAAATTGAAATAAAAAACGATGGTATTTGATTACAATTAATATCAGAATTTCTAGAAAACAATTTGTTGATGCTCTAAAACATATTTTTCATTCAGTATATTTCAAATTTAATCATAATTCCTACAAAGAAAAGTTTGGAACTCACAGAGGATCAGTTTTGTCTCCTATCTTAGCTGAAATTGTTATGGAGGATTTAGAGAATGAAGTTTTTCCAGAGAATTTATTTTAATATTGATTTTGATGCAAGATATGTCATTGACTCAACACTCAGTTTATATGAAAATAATACTCATAAATAATAAATGATGAATAATAATAAATTATGAATAATAATAAATAATTCTTTTTTTAATGCTTTCAATAGCATAAATACAAGATTACAATTTACTGTTGAAATTGAAACTGAATGAAAATTAAATCTTCTTGATATGACTTCAATTAAAACTGGCGAAGGACATATTATCACAGACCAGCATAAAGAAATCATTTTCTTATGAAGAAAACTTACTTTTCTCTCAATACACTCTGTTTAAAATAAAATAGGAATTATTACAAATTTTATTGATAGACCCCTTCAATTATCAAATGGAGTATTCCATGTAAAAAATATTGAACTACGTAAACAAATTCTTTTTCTAAACCATTATCCTTTTGATTTCATTGAAAAACATGTGCAAAACAGAATAAATTATATGAGAAACATAAACAATGATCAAAATAAGATAAATACTCTATTGAACTCTATTGAAATGATAAGAAGGTCATATTGTGAAATTATGAACGTGAAGGACTATAAATTAATTATGAATAGTCCGAGTTCTTACAAGCTACTTTTAAACAAAATTTTCTTTCCGATTTTGAAATTTGTTTACAGTTGCACATTTACCTAGTTTTCCATAAAAATTTCCAATTCAAGGAAGCGCGGATTTATAAAAAAGTTAAAAAAAATCAAATATCTTCGTTAAAAATTTTCATTTATAACAATTGTCAGCAACAATGTTCATTGAATTAAAATTAAATCATGACACTGGCCGACCTGGATTATTTCTTTTTAACGAATGAAAAGCCTAGTTTTTTCACCTTTTTTAAACAAAAGGTATTTTGAGGACCTCTTAATGCATACAGAGGTATGAGTGACGACTGGATTAAGATCCAAAACATGCATATTGAGTTTAATGACATATTATTAATTTAATCTAGAGAAGTATTCAACTAACACAAGTCACGTCAACATTCATTAATATAATATGTATTTATTGCAGTTGAATGGATATTCATTTATCTTAGTGAAATATTCATTTGATTGACAGAAATATTTGTCTGGAGTGGTCACCTTCAGATTCAACATTGAAAACAAGATTTTTTCCAACGCAATGAAAGTTCATTTGATATAAATTATTCAATTTTATCAGCAAACAAAACTTTTCTTTGAATTTGAGAAATAAATATTTCTGTAAACACAATATTTCATTAATCTAAAGAATTGATGCATTAGTATATATAAATGCAGCAAATATTTGTTTCAGATAAATATATTTTTAACTTAATTAATATTTTTTCTTAATTGAATAATTATTTCTTTGATACTCATTGAATGAAATAAATATATATATATATATTTTTTAATGAAGAAAATACAGCCAAAGAATCAATTTCTTCAGATCAAAAAAACATGTGTCTGGTTCAAATAAAAACTACTACTGCGAAAGTATATCTTCATGATGCTGAGAAATAAGATTTAAGTAAATACGTTTAATTGATTCCAAATATTTTTTTCCAGTCTGCATATTAATATCTAAAAATTTATTTTAAAATTAGTATACATTGTATATTGAAATAATGAAGTTTATATTCCATTCAATATAAACATTTATATTAAATTTAATTTACATATGTGTAAAGTCATTTACATATATTGTATATAGAGTCAGCGGCTATTGTTTCTAACCGTGAAGCTGAGAGGACGAAGTTTTTAGAAAAAAGTTAAATTTTCAACAAAGAAGTTCAACTTTCAACTAAGTAATTGGATTTTCTGCTAAAAAGATACATTTTCAATAAAATAGTTCATTTTTCAAGGAAAAGGATGAATTTGTCACCAAGCAGAATAATTTTCTAACCAAAAAGTCGAATTTTCAACTAAACTATAATTATGAATCCTCAAAACAAAACAAAAATTCAACCAAAAAAGATCCATTCTCTATGAAAAATGTAATAGTTGATGTTTCAACCAAGAATTATTTTAACTTAAATTGGAGTTAAAATAGTTAACATAGACCTTAAGGAAGGAAAGAAAAAACAAATTTTCAACAAAATATGAAAATTTCTAAAGAAAGAGATAAATTTTTGCCAAAAGTAATCAATCTTCAACAAAAAAAATTAATTTTTAAGACAAGAGTTAATGAATTTTTAATCTAGAAAATTTATTTACTACCAAAAAGATGAATTTTTAATAAAGTACGTGAATTTTTAACCAAGAGGTAAATTTTTAACTAAAATGATGAATCTTCAACAACAAGAACACAATTTTAACAGAAAAGTTGAACATTGAACCAACTAGTTGAATTTTCAAACAAAGAGACGAAATTTCACCCGAAATGATTAGTTTCCTATAAAGAAGACCTATTTTCAACAAAATACATGAATTTTTAACTGAAAAAGACTAATTTTCAATGTAATATTTAAATTTCCAACGAACTAGTAGAATTCTTAAACAAACGACATGAATTCTATAACAAAAATATAATCTCAGACTTTTCAGTGAAATAAAATGAACTTTCAACCAAAATATTTGGATTTTCTTATTGGGCCCCATTAATTTAGTTCGCATTAAAACAAAAAACGAGAAACAGGGGGAAATTTCGCAAACTTCTCCAGTGAGCACAAAACCATGACCAACCCAAGAACGTCCTTCGGACGTTCCTAGGACATCCAATAGTCCAAATAACGTCTCAGACGTTCAATGTCCTGACGATGTCCTAAAGACGTCTTCAAGACATACGACGTTGTCAGGGCATCTTTCTTACTGACATTAGACGTCTTAAGAGCATCCATAGGATGTCCGAAAGACATGTTCCAAAAAACGTCTTAGGGATGTCCCGAAGACGTCTCTAGGACATCCTTAATTTTCTCGCCCACTGGAAAGCTACGATTGACTGCCAATTCAAAACAGCTGTCAATAAAATATAATGGGAAGCAATTCAATGGAAACAGTTGAATTATTAGCTTTTACCAAGGTGTCGCATTCAAAGTATATACGATCTAAATTCCAAGCAATCGATTTAAGTGAAATCGTTTTTTACAGGTAAAACACGTTGGCAATGAAAATTAATTGATTTCATTCGGGCATTTTAAAATGTGAACTATTATCTTTTTCCAAGTTGTCGCATTCAAATTATAGAAGATCCGAATTACATTCAATCTATTTCAATGGAATCTTTGTTTACAGGGGATCAATACTTCCTGATTGTTATTTTAAAATGTCGCCTATTTAGATTGACAATACAAAATTATTGGTAGATACGAAATTATTGAAGAAAACACGCTTATTGAGACTCTGTATTTTGGAACAATTATTTCATAATTAAATTAATATTCTAACGGATGATATTGTCAAGTTTTAGATTTTTATCTGGAATAGTCTAAAATGTATCATTTGATATACAAATAGTTATTTCAATGTGTCGTTTGTTTTCAAACTATGACGCAGTTATGAAGCATTGAAAACCTGGCTATCTCAGCGTATTCTTGGAAGATAGAAAAAAATGTTAAGGAAAATAAACAAAAATTTATTAAGTGTATATATCCTTATCTATTTTCTAGTCCGCTATCTACATACACGTGCGAACTGAATTACTAAGAGAAACCAATAAGAAAATACAACTATTTTTCGTTGAAAGCTAATATTCTTTTTTTATTAAAAAATCTACTATTACACTTTTCATTGAGAATTTATCTTTTTTTGGTTTAAAGTTCAACTACTTGGTTAAAATTTAAACTACTTTTTCAAGCATTAATTTTATTGGCTAAAAATTGAACTATTCTGTTAAAAATTTAACTATTCCATTATTAGTTGAAGGTTGACTGTTTTAGTTGAAAATTTAACTCTTTTGTTGAAAATGTTGTCAAGAGTCATATATCTTTAGGTTTATACTTTTTTATTTGAAAATTCAACCATTTCGTTTCGGTTGATAATCAAATTTCCCTGTGTTGGAAATTGATCTATTTGGATAAAAATTCATCTTTGTAGGTCTAAATTTCAACTCTGTGGTTATAAATTCAAATATTCGGTTGAAAAATTACTCTTTGCTAAAAATTTGACTGTTTCATTAAAAAATATTTTTTTTTGGTCGAAAACTTTTGTCATTTTGGACTAAAAATTCATCTTTTCTGGTAGAGAATTTCTTGTTTGAAAATTCAACTATCTTCGGAAAATTCATCTTTCCAGGTGATTTTAAAAGATTTTAAGAATTGAGAACGGTTTCAAAGAATTTTCTTGAATTCCTTTCAAAGAATTTATTTGCACAAATTTAGGGATTTTGTATAATTTCAAAAAGTTGGAGAGATTTTTCAATATTCCAAAGTATTTCCTGAAATTTTATAGTTTAACAAAGACTGAAAAATCTTTCTTGGTAGAAAAATTGAACTCTTGTTGAAAATTCATCTTTTTTTGGTATAACAATACATCTCTTTTGGCAGGAAATTTATATTTTTTGTTAAAAAAGCAACTGTTTTGTTAAATTCAACTGCTTTTCATTTAAAATAAAAAAAATTCAGTAGAAGAACTACCTATTAGATTTTTTGTTGAGAAATTATATTGTCAGATTAAAGATTCAACTGTTTCATAGAAAATTCGTCTCCTCGGCTTCAAAATTCAACGATTTGCTTGAAGATTCATCAATTTGATGAAAAATTAATCTATTTTGCTAAAAAATCATTATTTCTGGAATAAAGAAGTAAGAAGAAATTTTATGATATAAAAAAACTTTCTCGTTGAAAACTCATATTTTTGGGTTCAAGATTCCTCTTTTTGGCTCAAAAATTCAACAATTTAGTTTAATTTTTTTTATTTTCGACTGAAAAATCTTTCTTTGTTGATAATAATTTGTCATTTTGGTTTGAAAATTCATCCCTTCAAGTTGAAATTTTACCTATTTTGACAAAAATTATTATTTTTTTTTAATGAAAATTTATCTCTTGAGATGAAAATTTATGATATTTCTTAAAAATTTCACTATTTGGTTTAAGATTCATTATTTTAGTTAAAAATTGATCTCTTTGGTGAAACATAAGAACCATTTTCCTGAAAATTCGTCTTTTTTTGATTTCAAAACATTTCTTTATTAGAAACTTTTTTTCTTTTTTTGTAAATATTTCACCTTTTTGTGGTTCAAAATTCATAACTTTAATTCTAAATTTATGTATTTAGTGAAAAATGTATGTTTTCAGTTCGAAATTCCACTATTAGTTAAAAGCTTCATTTTAGTTGAAAATTCATCTCGATGATGGAAAAATCGACAATTAAAAAAAATCGTTTTTTTCGGCTGAAGATTCATCATTCTAGTTGGAAATTCAACAATTTGTTAAAAAATTGAACTAATTTTTGGGAAATTCCTCTTTTTTGGTTGCAAATTATTTTGAGAGAAGTTGTAGGCTCCGGAAGCTTCGATCATGGTTCCTTAAAGCAACCGATCCCGACGCAACTGGAACGTGTACGTCATCCGCTTCTGCTCCTTCTGTCCTAGAAGGTAACCAGGAGCGGAAAATTTACGCGAGACAACATCGTGCAACACTGTTCCTTGGTGTCAGGTCTCTAGCCGCGGATAATCTTACGCGGCAGACCGGACAGTTGGAGATGAAGGTTTCACCTCTGGATACTTTTTTAGAGCTACCAATCTGTGTAGAATGTTATGAGGAACAGTGTTGACGGACCAGGTGAAGTGATCCCAGAAGAACAGCCTTTTGCATCCGGTTCGCGATAGAATGAGCCTGACGCTGGCAAGCCGGAATCTTGTTGAATTGGCTAATAAATGAAGCTTTCATACCTCCAAGACAGCCGATTATGAGAACTACAAGATGGACTTTGTAGCCTTGGTACATCCCGCTCAGCTCGAAAAGAAGCACTGATACGTTGAGTGGTGGAGAATGAGAAATTCCAGAGGATCTTACACTGATCATTCTCCACAACGGACTCGAGTTTCCCCTGGGCGTATGACAAGACGGGCAATAGATCAACACCATAGAAGTGCCTGCGATGGTAATATAACACTTTTAGAGCCGCATTGTGTCTCTCTATGTACCCGTAGCGTGCATATTTTGAGCATCCACTGAGAATATGTCCAAGTGTTTCTGGCTCTTGCTTGCACGCTCGGCAGTTGGTATCGCCTACAGGTATATTCATCATGCGCTCGCGGTAAACTAAGGTGTCTATAACGCCGTCTTGACATGCAAAAAGAAATCCCTCAGTCTCCGATCTCAATCCAGCAGACTTGAGAAACATGTTGGGCAGACCCATCGAGAGCTCTTCTCTACGTATGATGCCGTAGAATTTACCATGAAGGGGCTTGTCAGCATGTTCTCTTAGTAGAAACGTATGTTCTGCTTCCTGTACACGACTTTTGAGCACCAAAGGTGTTAGTGATGCTAGGCCATGTGTATTGTCGCTGGAATCAAATGGGAGGCCAAGCTCCTCTGCGGCCCTATCTGCGGCACGGTATAGAAACGCCGCAGCATTGACGACTTCATGTTGATGTACGAGTCGCATAAGAGAATCTGTGCTATTTAGAACTGAGCAGGCTGTAGCCAGAACCGTTCTTCGATGAAGACACTCTAAGCTTAGCAAGCCTCTACCGCCTTTATCTCGGGGGAGGTATATTCGAGGTACGGAAGATCTAGGATGATGACTTCGATGGATTGTCATCATCTTGCGTGTGCTTCGGTCAAGTTGCTTCAACTCATCGACGTTCCATTTCACTGCACCAAACGTGTAGAGCAGTATAGGAACGGCCAGCATATTGGTCGCCTGGATCTTATTCTTTCCAGATAATTCGGAAGCCCAAATTTTTCTGAGAATTTGGCGATACCTTTTTCCAAGGGCCGTTTTTAACATGCGCACATTTTGGGTCTCCGCTTGCGGTACTACAAGATATTTATATGTTTCTCCAATACCAAGATGTTGAATGGTATTTCCGCCTATGAGTTGAACATCCTGATCGTCACGCGATGATGTAGTTTCTAGTCTTCCTTGGTGTAGGTGGACGCAGGCACACTTGTCCAGTCTGAGGCTCATGCCAATCGCTTTAGAGTACCTATTTACCGCCTCCACCAGGATGTTGAGGTCCTCTTTTGAGGAAGCAAAGAGTTTAAGATCGTCCATGTATAAAAGGTGGTTGACCTTATAATCTCTTCTGTTCGGCGGGCCACATAGGTATCCAGAGCCTTTGCCTCGGAGCACAATAGATAGAGGCAAGAGGGAGATGCAGAAAAGTATCGGACTTAGAGAGTCTCCCTGGAAGACCCCCCTCTTATATGTGATATAGCTTGTACTCACTTGTCTTTTTTCAGATGTTATGACAAATCTTGTCCGCCACAAGAGCATAAGCTCTTTTATGCATCTCACTATTTTTGGATGCACCTCCATGCACTCAATGAGCTTAATAAGTAGCTCATGGTTCGTGTTATCGAATGCCTTACGGTAGTCAATCCAAGCCATGGACTGATTGCGTCGATACCTGATCGAGTCCTGGGTAATAAACCTGTCTATTAACAGGTTCTCCCTGCAACCTGCCAGTCCTCTTTTGCATCCACTTTGTTCAACTATTGCACTCCATACCGGCTCGATAGATGTTAATATCCTCTCTTTGAGGATACCAGTGAATAGCTTGTAGCTGGTGTTTAAACAAACTATGGGCCTGTAGTTCTTTGGACTTGACAAATCTCCGGTCTTAGGGATCAATACCGTGCGTCCTTCCACTAGCCACTCCGGGACGGGTTGTTCTCCGTTTAAGAAAGTAGTAAATATACGAGCTAGATGTTGGTGCGTAGAAGTTAACTTCTTCCACCAAAAGTTGTTGAGTTTATCTGGCCCTGGCGCTGAAAAGTTCTTAGTTCTAGCGATAACTTTCTTCACTTCTTTAGCAGTAATTAGTGGACACTCTTCCTCTGGATCTTGTAACCTTTGCCTTTGGCAAAAGTTACGACAGAGTGATATATCTGAAGCGTCTTCGTTTAGCTGATAAGTATCTCCATATACTTGCTCCCAGAAGACTTGAATCTCTTCTCGACTAGGCGGATTTTTAACAGCACGTGACGTTTTATTGAACAGACGGGAGGGATGAGTAGAAAAGGTCGAATTTTCCTGAATCCACTTTACTCGCCGTTCAAAGCGCTGTTTCGCTGTTGAAAGAGATCTTATTTTTTGCGTCCAGTGCTGCTTGATGGTCAACAGTTTACACTGTTTCAGCATGTGATTTGCTTTCCTTAAATTTCGAGCAAGTGCCCTAACTTTTGGAGTGAATTTTTTATTTGATGTTATGTAGCTAATCACGCACTGAATATTTGATGCATGCCGTCTCGCCGTTTCAATTTTGAACTGAAGCTGTGCAATACGCTCGCGAGTCTTACTTAGACGTACTGAAGTATCGTTACTTCTATCGTCGCTAAGCCGGGAGACCGCCTTCTCGTAAACTACGCAGTTCAGATTCCAGAGATTAACATCTTCGGGGAGCAAATCGGGGAGAGCAGTATTAGCTTCAGCTAATTTCTCCATCCTGAGAAATACTTTTTGGTGGATAGATTTCCTAGTTTTCATGTTGGCATTATCGGCTATCTGCAAAAGTGGTCTCGCTGGAATGGGTGGAATGTTCGCTGGAGGATGTTGCTCTTCTTCTTGTTGATAAGGAGCTTCATACCCGTTTTTTCGTAAAAAGGATACCTGATCTCTTAAATACTGAGGCGTTTTATGAGCATATTCCGGGTGCATACTGACCCAACGGTCATGTAACCTCTGCATGAATCCTCTTCGTGCCGGTGAGCTTCTTTGCCAACAGGTAAGAATGTCCCTCCTGAGTTGGTCCGACCATTTAAATCGATGTTCTCACGTTTGTCCGGGGTCATTGCCTGGTCGTCGCCTCGGTTCGGTCCTATTGCCACTCTCAACTGAACCGTGGCCTCCATCCGAGAGAGGCCTATTGTGGGTGGCACTGCGCGATACTGGTGACGTAACCGCATAATTCGTTGCATTGGGGAGTTAGCCCAGAGCAACGCGGCTGACTGCAAGAGCCGAAGCTCTCGGGCGATGGGGTTATTATTATTATTATTATTATTATTATTATACCATTAAGCGATTTCCCTTTCGGGCTAGACTTGACTCACTCAGTGAGGAAGGTGTTAGGAAGGGAGTGTAGATTTCCAGATTGATCAAGAATTCCCGTGTTATTCATTCAAATAATACCTTCGTTTCGCAACACTGCACCGACCCAGTTTGCTGATTAATCTCGCTAGTGATCACCCCAAGAGAAGAGCCTCGCAAAGTTATCATGTGAAGCTCCCCACTCGGGCCCATTAGTATCCAAGGTCTTTTGTTTCAGGCGCCATTCACTGCGCTGACACTCTTTTTATAAACTATTTTGTCGCCACACTTTTCAGTTCTGGCATGCCTTTCTAGCTTCCTTCACGTCCATGCATTTTTTCATGTAAGCTCTTGTATTTCTATGCAGTTGCGGTGCACTAAAGCTTTATCTCCCAATAATTCACTGAAAGAGTCTCTCAAAGCGTCCAGTATCTCGTCTGTACAACATAGCATTTCACCTTTGCTATTTCTCATTCTGCTAATCTCTGTACTTCTCCTTTCCTTTATGTATTTATATAATAGCTTCTTGATTCCTTCAAAGTCGTTTTGTATTTTCTTCTCTTCTTCTGTTCTGATTTTATCTTTACTTTCCTTGAACAGTAGTTTAGCTTTTCTCTTTTTGTCTCTGTAATCATTTTTAAGTGTATTTCTCTCTTTATCGCTTTTGCATGTGATTTCCTTCTTTATTTCATATGCTTTTTTCTTTTCTTGGCCGGCTGCCTGAATTTTGTCAGTCCGCCATTCATCACCAGACACTCTTTCCAGAACCGCAGTACCACACACTTCAGTCGCACTCCTAACAATGACATCCTCAAGCAAAGCTGATGATTTTGGATGATTTTGGAGACTAGAAGGTAATGATCAGTATTGGATACAGAACCCCTCCTGACTCCTGTATCTTTAACTAGTTCTCTCAGTCTTTAATCTGCAATAACGAAGTCAAGTATTTGTGATAAATGGGCCCTTTTTGAAGCATAAGCTAACTAATCTTCTCCGGGTATCATTCTGTCTTGGATCCCCAAAATTACCTAGCACCTTTTCTGTATCTTGACGCTGCACGCCGACTCATCCGTTCATGTCTCCTGGTATAATGATTCTTTCACCATGATCACAAGTACTTCTAGTATCATTTAGACTGTCACAGAAGGCGTCTTTTTCTTCACTGCTGTCACCATCATCTGGGATGTGGCACGCTATGATAAATGATCTTCTGATTCCTATTTTCATTGTAGCCCACAACAACCTGAGGGATACAAAATCATGATCTTTGAGATGCTGTCTTGCTTTTTCATTCATAATCAAACCGACCCCTTGACTACCATGTGGTTCACCAGCTATTATAATCAGTCAGACCCTCCCGTCGATTTCGACCATCGGACGCAAGTCACCGGCAGCGGCTTTATTCGTTCTAAACAAATATAGTTATAAGGAAATTAATCACAATAATATTTATCTAATTTTTAATTCGCCTTCATTCCATAACGCGTATTAGTGATTTAAGATAAAATGAGAAGTTCGTATTACAATATGTAAATCTTAGGCTAGACATGACCGTCATGACATGCATACTAAAGCTGGGATGTAACGACTAAGTCATGACCGTCTGCATGCACATTCAAGTCTGATCTGTCGAAGATATTCAAATTGGGGCATTTGGAAAACTGCAGGGTGTGGCGGCAAAAGCTTGTAAGTCCAAAGGAACAATTTTTTCAGGAGAGAGAAAAAACCTTCTCAGAAATCGAATTTAGAAAAACCGACAGAGTAGATTCCAGATTTGATGAATCTCCAGAGATATCAATGAACAAAATTTTGAAAAAGTTAACATTCATAGAGATAAAGATCGTCAAACATCGACTGCTGTCCGAACCGTGTAAAACGTATTTCTGAAACATTATAAACGTATTACAAACCAAATAGAAGGCTGAAAAGTAAGATAAATGAAATTTAAAAATCGTTTGGTCAAAAAAAAAAGCTAAACGCGAATTTTATATTTATTCTGCGTATTTTTTGCGTTTCTAAGCTACGGTAAAGAATAAAGAATATTTAAATAAATAGGGAAATACATTTTTCGAAATAATACTAATGTTTGAACCATATTCAATTCAATATGAAGCGCTTCAAATTCTAAAGATTTCATGTCAAAATATGTTGCATTATCAACACAATACTTGAATTTTCGACCAACAAATATTTTTTAACTGAAGACATCAATTTTCAACGTGAAAAGATAAATTTTCAACGAAAAAATTAATTTTTTAACAATCAGTATCATTAACAACCAAATACTTGAACTTTAAAGCAGAAGAACGAATTTTCAACAGCATAGTTAAACTTTTAACCAAATAGTAGAATTTTTGACACTAAGAAGATGAACTGTTCAGAAGACAGTGCAATTATCAACAAAAAAGTTACTTTTCAATAAAAAAGATGCCTTGTCTACCATAAAACATGAATTTTCAATTCTAAAGGACGAATGTTCAATAAAAAAGTTGAATTTTTTACCAAAAAATGACTTAATTAAAAAGTTGATTTGTTGACAAAATAATTACATTTGTAATGAAATAGCTAAACCTTCAACCATACAATCCAATTTCCAAATTACGAAGATGTACTTTTAAACAAATGGTTGCATTTAAAAAAAAACACTACAATTCAACCAAAAACAGTTACAACTTCAAACTGTTGATAATGGTTTTGAAATAATATACTTTCAATATCCGAATGTATCTGAATTTGAATAAACGTTGTAATTTAATTTTAAATTATTTACAAAGTTTAGCAAATGAAATACTCATGCACTGAAAATAAGGTTACTTGTACCATGTGAATTCTACTTGTGTGAAGTAAGTGAAAGGCATTTGATTTGATTTTGAGTTGATTTGTTTATTAATGATAACCCAACAATTACAAGTAACCAATTACAGGGTTATATCATACAAAAGTATCGCTTATTATAATATGTACTATTCTAACGCTAGTTTGATAATAACTTGTAAAGAATAATTGGATTGATTATTTGCATGTCATGATTATTTGCAAAACTTTGAATTGGAAAAACGATTCACTTCTGCCAAAGAAATTTTAATGGGCTTAAGTTCTCATGGTTCAAGTAAAAAATATACATTTGAAACCTAATGAATGACTCATTGCTCTAAATAAATGTGCCATGAAAGGAAACGAATATTTCTTTGAACTGAGAAAAATAAATATTCCTTCGGCCTAAACCATGCGCGAGTGCAATACAGTAGTTCGTACTTGAATTGTTATACATATTTTCCTACATGAGCAACTGGATTCTTTCAGCCTAAATTATAATTATTACTGTTCTAGAAGTTAGAAACCTGATTATTAATTAATTAATTAATCTAATTCCATATGATACATACTTAATTTCAATCATTTACATAATTTAAAATCTTAACTAACCTAAAATAGAAAAATTCGATGCAAAATCCACCTCCAGCAGGAATCGAACTTGAGTGTGCTGAGTGTAAAGTCAATAGCGACAACAAGACGCTGTATGAAAGCTGTATTTAACCCTAGCCCATAAATGCTAAAGAAACATATATTCAAATAATCGAATCGCCATTAACACTTCTGTATGAACTTATAGGGCCCCGAAATACCTTTTGTTCAAAAGGTCAGAAAAAGTGTCCTGATTACGAAAACCTTGGCCATTTTTCGAAATACTGGCCTTTTCTTGCCTAAACGATTTTTTAAACAATTTCATTCATCGCCCGACAGCTCCGACTTTTGCAGTCAGCCACGTTGCTTTGGGCTAACTCCCCAATGCAATGAATTATGCGGTTACGACACCAGTATCGCGCAGTGCCACCCACAATAGGCCTCTCTCGGATGGAGGCCATGATTCAGTTGGGAGTGGCAATAGAACCGAACCGAGGCGACGGCCAGGCAATGGCCCCGGACAAACGCGAGAACATCGATTTAAATGGTCGGACCAACTCAGTAGGGACACTCTTACCTGTTGGCAAAGAAGCTCACCGGCGCGAACAGGATTCATGCAGAGGTCACGTGACCGTTGTGTCAATATGCACCCGGAATATGTTCAGCAAACGCCTCAGAATTTAAGAGATCAGATATCCTTTTTGCGAAAAAACGGATGTGAAGCTCTTTATTAAAAAGAAGAGCCACATCCTCCAGCGAACATTCCAACCGTTCCAGGAAGACCACCTTTGCAGATAGCCGATAATGCCAACATAAGAAGTAGGAGATCTATTCACCAAGAAGTCTTTCTGCGGATCGACAAATCAACTGAAGCTAATACTGCTCTTCCCGATTTGCTAACCGAAGATGTTTATCTCTGGAATCAGAACTGTGTAGTTTACGAGAAGGCGGGTCTCCCTGCTTAGCGACAATAGAAGTAACGATACTTCAGTACGACTGAGTAGGGCTCGCGAGCGTATTGCACAGCTTTAGTTCAAAATTGAAACGGCGAGACGGCATGCATCAAATATTCAGTGCGTGATTAGCTATATCACATCACATAAAAAATTCATTTCAAAAGTTAGTGCACTTGCTCGAAACATAAGGAAAGCAAATCACACGCTGAACAAGTGTAAACTGTTGCTCATCAAGCTGAACTGGACGCAAAAAATAAGATCTCTTTCAACAGCGAAATAGCGTCTTGAACGGCGAGTAAAGTGGATTCAGTGAAATTCCACCTTTTCTACTCGTCCTTGCGTCTGTTCACTGAAACGCCACGTGCCGTTAAAAATCCGCCTAGTCGAGAAGAGATTCAAGTCTTCTGGGAGCAAGTATATGGAGATACTCATTAGCTAAATGAAGACGCTTCAGATATATCAGTCTTTCATAACTTTTGCCAAAGGCAAAGGTTACAAGAATAGTGTTCACTAATTACTGCTGAAGAAGTGAAGAAAGTTATCGCTAGAACGAAGAACTTTTCAGCGCCAGGGCGAGATAAAATCCACAACTTTTAGTGGAAGAAGTTTACTTCTACGCACCAACATCTAGCTCGTATATGTACTGCTTTCTTAAACGGAGAACAACCCGTCCCGCAGTGGCTAGTGGAAGGACGCACGGTATTGATCCCTAAGACCGGATATTTTTCAAGTCCAAATAACTACAGGCTCATAGCTTGTTTAAATACCAGCTACAAGATATTCACTGGCATCCTCAAAGAGAGGATATTAACATCTATCGATCCGGTATGAAGTGCAATAGTTGAACAACGTGGTTGCAAGAAAGAGCTGGCAGGTTGCAGGGAGAACCTGTTAATAGACAGGTGTATTACCCAGGACTCGATCAGGTATCGAGGCAATCTGTCCATGACTTGGATTGACTACCGTAAGGCATTCGGTAACACGAACCACGAGCTACTTATTAAGCTCCTTGAGTGTCTGGAGGTGCATCCAAAAACCTCAAACTCTTTGCTTCTTCGAAAGAGGACCTTAAGATCCTTGTGGAGGCGGTAAATAGGTATTCTCAAACGCTTGCCATGAGGTTAAGACTGGAACAGTGTGTCTGCTTCCACCTATACCAAGGAAGACTAGAAACAACATCATCGCCTGACGATCAGGATGCTCAACTCGTAGGCGGAAATACCATTCAACATCTTGGTATTGGAGAAACATATACATATCTTGGAAGACCTCAAGCGGAAACCCAAAATGTACATGTGTTAAAAACGTCCCTTGTAAGAAGGTATCGCCAAATTCTCAGAAAAATTTCGGCTCTCGAATTATCTGGAAAGAATAAGATCCAGGCGACCAATATGCTGGCCGTTTCTGTAGTGCTCTACACGCTTGGTGCAGTGAAATGGAACGTCGATGAGTTGAAGCAACTTGCCCGAAGATCACGCAAGATGATGTCAATCCATCAAAGTCATCATCCTAGATCTTCTGTACCTCGAATATTCCTCCCTCGAGATAAAGGAGGTAGAGGCTTGCTAAGCTTAGAGTGTCTTAGAGTGAGCAGGCTGTAGCAAGGCTACAAAGTGCATCTTGTAGTTCTCATAATCGGCTGTCTTGGAGGTATGGAAGCCTTATTTCTTAGCCAACTCAACTAGATTCTGTCTTGCCAGCGTCAGGCTCATTCCATCGCGAACCGGATGCAAAACGCTATTCTTCTCGGATCACTTTAACTGGTCCGTCAACACTGTTCCTCATAACATTTTACAAAGGTTGGTAGCTCTTAAAAAGTATGCAGAGGTGAAACCTTCATCTCCAAGTGTCCTGTCTGCCGCGTAAGGTCATCCGCGGCTAGAGACCTGACTCCAAGGAACTGTGTTGCACGATGTTATCTCGCGTTAATTTCCCGCTCTTGCTTACCTACTAGGACAGAAGGAGTAGAAGCGGATGACGTACACGTTCCAATTGCATCGGGATTGGTTGTTTTAAGGAACAATGATCGTAGCTTCCGGAGCCTACAACTTTTACATATAATCTTTATTGAGTTAGTAAAAAGAAGGATATGTACATGGCAGTCAGAGTTAACATAAGAACCCAAAGGGCGAGGTACAGCTTGAAGCTGCTTTTAAACGTACCCCTCAAAATAGCAATCACTATTTTTAACTCACAATCGAAATAACAAAATTTTATCAAAACATGTTTAGCATCTCTGAGCAAAGGTAAAACTTTGTTGCTTCCTGCAGTTTTTTCGTAGGATAAATAGTTTGCATTTTACAGCGTAACAAACAAATTTTATTTTAATAAAATTGGCATATTTGAACAGTTGTGCCATAGAATGTATTGCTTATAAACATAAAACATGTGCATTATCTACATCGAGGTCAGATCTCTTGAAAGCAGAAAGAAATCTTCCCATCGAATGGAAACTTCTCTCCGTGAATTATTATTCAAAAGTTGCGCTTTTTAAGAGGAAACCGTCTAGACTTGTAATTTGTTTATTAAAAGTCATCCATGTAATCCAATCGGTTGTAAATTTCCTTTTCATGCATATTTGTTAAAGAAAGTCAAATTTTAACAAAAAAAGTCACGTAAACTTCTGATACGAAAATATCTAATACTTTGCTTTAAGGCACCTTTCTATTCGAAACAGCATCGCCAGCTAAATAGCTCACATGGTCAAGCAGATATTTCTCAGGTAGATATTACGTTGTCATGCAAAAAAATGTTAAGACACAATGAATTTTTCAAATGTTTTATGTCAAAGTTGTGTTTATTTATAAACATTTTATAATATATTTATAATTAGGTAACAGAACTTGAGAGAATTAGTCAAAGTAGGCGCCGAGCGCCTACAAGGAAGGGTTTTGTATCATATTAAGACGTCAATTTAAGGAAAATGTTTTCAATTATTTTTTGAAATTATTTTCCTCAAAAAAAAAACGTATTTAAGCCGTTGAAACCTTCCATAGCAAACTTTCCCTTCCCTACTGCATCCACATTGCCCTTTCCTCACTTTCCCTCCTTGAAAAATAGTACGACGGACGGACGGACGGATGGACACTCGTACGAAACTATAAGTGTTTCAGTCGGGGTCTACGAAACCCTAAAAAAAGCTCTTTAAAATCACCTAATCAAGATTCGAACGGACTTTTTATAATTATTTTATTATTGTAACTCCACCGAGCTTGATATATAATTTTCAGGAATAATGCAATTTTCATAAGAATCATAAGTTTTAGCACAATAGGCAGTGAGTTAAATATTTCTAAAATACCGTTTATAACTACAATAGCAAATTTTTTGATGACTTTAAAATTGTGGCTTGTAGGGAAGCGGAGATTTATGACTAATATATTGTTTATAAGGCTGTAAATAAAAAATGGCTCGTCGTAAGAGGAAATATTATAAGAGCAAAAAGTTTTATTTTGCGCCAGAGATTATTAAAAAAATATCAAGAAAATCTATTTTCTCAGTCAGGAGAGGGATAATTATCAAATTAAGCGCTGAAAGAAGTATATTTTAGTTTTTAAGCTTTTTTACTCTCTGAATCGAAATTGGAAACATTTAGCTTAAATTTAGTTTTTCTCAGATTCAATTAGCGCAAAGTAAATCACCAAAGAATGGTAGAAAATTAGTCATTCGAGTAGTCGAGATATTTTCTAATTCAATAGCGGAAAACTAATTACTTTATGAAAAGGAAATTATTCAGAACTGTATATAATAATTTTTAAAAGTAATAAACATGGAAAACGTAAAAAAATAGGAAACTTTAATAAAACGACGTGAGGGTGTAATATTTTTAACTCTATTGAAACAAGAAGAAGGTCATATTGTGAAATCATAAACGCGACGTAGTCTGTCTCCAATCGACAAACATTTTATTCTGGTTGTTTGAACAAATTGAAGAAAAATGATAATTTTTCTCACTCTTAAAATTACAATGGATCAATTTACTCGAAATTAATTAAGGATTTAATACTCTACTTTTCCACACAGATCCGTTTTGTATTTTCAGAAATTTTTTTGGTTGTATATTTTCCTCGATTTCCCTAGAAAATTGCAATTATCGAGCCAACTTTCTGAAAATTATTTGCCTTATAAGTAAAGGCTTGAATAAGTAGGAAATTTTTTAGCTAAAGAAAATTCTTCAATTGTATTGTTTTTCTTCCTTATGCAAAAGATACGTAGAGGTCTTTCGAACTAAAAATTGGTTAAATTTGAATAAACACTTCGAGATATCTCTTAATTTAATAGTGGAATGCAACAAATTGCTTGATAGAAGTAAGTGAATATACCTAGGGCTATATTATTTAAGAAAATTTTTAAATTAGAATTCGTCTCCGATCTTAGGTATCGAGGAGAGAGCATCGTTGTTATTTTTGTCCAAAGAAACAAATTTTTTTTTGTTTTTAGGAATTGCAGTAGCAGCATTTTGTGGTGGTTGTCCAAATTTTATCGTTGGATTCTTGTTTACATTTTAGGAATTCTATACACTAACTTGAGTATTGTACGTTGGATAGGATTTTGAATTCAATTTTAATCTAATTTAAAATTCTTAAATTTGAATTAAAAAGAGGTTATAAGATAGAAAACGTGAAACATATAAATTTTTAATAAAATGACTCAATCGTGTAGCATTATCAACACTATTAAAACAATAAGAAGGTCATACGGTGGAATTGTAAATATGACGTAACCTGTCGGCAGTACAAGTTAGAAAAATAAGAATTTTTCAAAGTACGAGAAAATCTCATGAATATAAAAAATTGTGTCTTGTCTCAAGGATTAATAAAAAAATTATAAACAAATTCAATATGCTCATTGAGGGTTTTAATTCTATTTATTTTGATTATTAAACAATGTTATTGATGGAAGGAATTTGTTTTTCAAAACAGTTTTAGGGAAAATTTCCACACTGATTGGCCTGGATGATTTCTTACTAACATGTTTCTTATTAACATTTCTTATTAGATTTACCAAGTGAAATATTTCTTTGATGAGGAGAAACAAAAATTGTTTGGAATGCTCCCTTTGTATTCTGCACTCAATCAAAAATGTCTTCCAACCAAATTAATGCATATTCAATTTATCAACATAATTATGTAAACGAAATACTCCATTCATCTGAAGAAAAGCTTCATTGGTAGAAGGGACGTTAGTTCCCAACAGCCCCAACTTTAAAAGTCATCTTCTTCGATTTTGTTCAAATTGTGGGAATGTGTTCACCTACCGAACAATACTTAATCCACAAATTTATAGACCACGATTACCACCCATCTCCAAGTGATGCGTGGGGTGAAATATTCAACCCCAAAATCTGCACCGTTATTTCAATTTTGAAAAAAAAAAACTTAAAAAAGAAGACTTGACTTTTTGGCTTCAAAAATTGTCCTTAGTAAAAAATGATCCAGTAAATCGTTTCAGAGATCCTTTAGTATCCCACATACTGGTTTTCAAGTCTAACATTCTTTCAATGCGTTTAAGTTCATTCACAATTATATGAAATCAGCTAATAAACAATTTAAGGATATTTGCCGGTGGGTAAAAAAGTGTCAATTATTTTGTATTGGTTATAAACAGATACAAAGTGCAAACTTCTCTTTTCAGAAGTGATGTTGATTTTTCTCAGCGTGAATGATTCCTTACTATTATAGTTCGTCAGTTTACAATAATTATTGATTGTTCATACGCAGTCGTCCAAAAATTTCATTTTATGATTTTTATTAATATTATTTTGAATTAAATAATAATTTCCTTTCTTTAAAAAAACCTAAAGACTTAATCCAAAGTATGGATAAATAAATTGACCTAAACTAATCCTGAGAAATTCAAAGAATCGAACGAATTGAATCAAATAAATATTGCTTCAAAGGATTAACCAGATTTCAAAGAATCTAGATCTTTTGAGTCAAGAAAATCATTTCCTTGAACGAACGAAATATTTATTTCAATCAAGTAAATAGAGCCCAACAATTCATTTTTTTCGGTCAACAAAAGATATGACTGGTTCCAACAAAAATTTCTACTGTGCAAGAATATTTTGGTGATGCTAAGAAGTAGAATTCAAGTAAATGCATTTAGTTGGTTCCAAACATTTTTTTCCAGTGTGTATATTAATAATATTGAATTTATATCAAGCACGAGCGTTTAAAATTTAATTTAATTTAGTGCCCGCATTCAGTTTGTTTCCCTATTTTCGTGAAAAGTCGGTTCATTATTCCTGTTTTCAAAGCATTCTGGCACGTATAATATAATATTTATGACACCCACACGGGTACATTTTTTAATTCGAACAGAGAAATCGCGAAAAATCAAATCAATACATTACATCACCGCGTCTTTTCGTTTCTAACAATATTTGTAGCTAGATCAAAGATAAAAACCACTGGTTTAGCCAATCATATTTTTCCCCAAACTGAAACGCAGTAATTGAGTGTAAATAGTCCCACCTGTTTTCCACTCCGCTATCTACATATGTACGTCACTCGGTTAGTATATATATTAGCTACAGAATTCCTGAAAAATCATAAGTTGCCCTATAAAAAATTCTGATAGAGTCATTGTCATCTACGCAAAAAGAAAATGAGGCCTGCTTTCGGGACTCTTGTGCTTGTCCCCTTGCTATTTTTTAAAGGCATTGGTGAGTATCGTAATAATAATCTAGAAGTTGGGCCACATCGATATTCCCCATTTACTCTCAAAATATTTCCATATATTCCGTCAATTTTCCTATGTATTCCCAGATATCCTTAATAGTCTTGATATTCCGAAGTATTCTGAAATGTTTTCAAATATTTTCATATATTTTAATGTATTTCTCGGGGATTCCTATGATTCAAACACGATTGATTCAAAATCGGGTGTAATCCGGTTGGCTTAGAGTAAGCACTTGCAATCCTGGGTAATTCAAGTAATTTGGGGAAATTCAAGTAATTCGGAGTAATCTCAGTATTTTCCAGTGATACACTCTAGAGTCATCTACTTGCAATGAGAAATAATCTATACTTTTAATCCAAAGTAATTCACTGTGAGATATTTCTAATCGCGATAATTCCGAGTAATTCAGGCTGAAAATGTATTTTGCTTGTTAAAAATTCGTCTTCTTCAGTAGAAAATTCATCTTCTTCGTCGAAAATTTATGATTTTGGTAGAAAATTAAACTATTTCGCAAAAAATTAATCGGCCTTGTAGGAAATTCAATTAATTTTTTTAAAGTTATTTTTTAGTTCATTATTCAACTGTTTTGTTGAAAATTTTTTTTTTTTTTTTTTTTGAAAATTCCACGACGTGGTTGAAAATTGACGTACTTTGTTGAAAATTCATTTTTATTGAAGAAGATTGTGGATTTTGATTGAAAATAATTTAGTTCAAAATTAAACTATATTCCTGAAAACACATTGGTCTTTGGCTATTTTATTATTGGGTAAACATTAATTTTTGAACTGCTGGTCCTGAAAAATTGCCTTGCTTGCAACCTCCATATTTCACAGAATGTGTCTTAAAATTAGTTCTCACAAACTAATGTCCATCAAAAACTTGATGCTACCGTAATTCTACGACCGCTCGCTCTTAACCCTATGCCCTGTTCGCTTCACCTCGCACGCATGTCCCTATCATTCACCATGCCTCCCATTTCCCACCTCTGCCTCAGCGGTTACTATCTCATCCTTATCTGCTAATTACTTCTATTCTTCCCCATCTCACCCATGGCCCCTTCAGCCATGCAATCGCCTTTTTGTCCCCTCTTTCATGCTATAATACCTCCATGCTAATCTCACTCCTTTCCAATTCCTCGCAATCCTTCAGCCAGTGTTTTATTCTTGCATACCCCTTTCCGCACAATGCACATATTCTATTCTCCCTAGGAAGCTAGAGCCACCAACACTCCGTAACCAGCTTACTTCCCCCCTCTGCCAAAAATTTTTCCCCATACTCACACGCCCGACTCCCCGTTAGAATCCCTAACTCCGTTCCCCCCGCTTTTCTCCTAACAATATAATTAGGCGTATTCCTAACCAACGCCAGCATCCAATTTACATACCTCTACTGTGTCCTATTCATCTCCTCACTTTCCTTCTAGCTCCACGCACCTACTCCATAAAATAGCTTATCTTATCTTATCTCGTATCACTAACAAGTCCAACAATATCATTTTTCTTCCAAAATCATCTGTAAATAACTTCCTTCCCAACCTTCATACCTATCTCATCACCACATTTGCTCTCCTCACTCTCTCTTTTATGTGACGATCCATTCCCCCATTTCTCAAAAACAAGAAGCCCAAGTACAGAAACTCCGTCACCTCCTGCACCGCCTTTCCGTTCCACTTTCATTTCCCTCCCTGATCCCTTCCACCTCCTTTCCTGAAAACCATAACTTTGGACTTTTCCGCATTTAGCTCTAACCTATTCTTATCCAGGTATCTTCTCCCCCTCGATCAGGCTTCTCTCCATTTCCCGGTCCTCCAACGCCTTCCACAACCTCCCTCTATCCACCAAAGGAAACGCAACTTCGAGGTCCATAAGAAACGCGTACACTTCCACCCCCTTCTTGGCTAACTCTGTAGCCACCACGTGCTGCAGAACGTAGATATTGTACTCGACATCTTTCCTCAGGCTTTTCGCGACACCGCCACGTATACTTTTTACGCTGTATTCATAAGCGTAATCCCTCTATGTTTCTCCTACCTCTCCCTATCTTCTTTCTTATACAGTTACACTATTAATCCCTCTCTCCACCCTCGTGGGAATCCTTTCCCTCTCCATACTTTCTTCGCTACCTTCTTCAGCCTCTTCATAATCTCTTGTGTACTAAATAGCCGCGCTTCGTTTTCTACACCGTCCAGCCCTGCTGCCTTGGGCCCTTTTAACTTCCTCATCTGTTTCTCTACCTCCTCGTCATTCAACTTCTCCCCCTCTACTCCTTGGTTCTTCTACTGCCAACATCTCTCTCCCTACCTTCTCACTTATTCACACTCTATGCTTCCTAAAACTATTTGTTTTTTCTCCTTACATATCAATCTAAGCCCCTTCCTCATTCCAACGTACTAATTCCTTTTTGCAGTTCCTCTTTTTACTTATTGTACTTCTCCTTCACCTTTCTTTTCATTTTTTATATTTCTTCCCCACCCTGCCTCCCGCCCCTCTACTCACGCCTCTACCAGTCCCACAACATAAAATTCCTGGACATGCCTCCACAAATCCTCATCTTTATTCTTTACCTCTGCTACGTTCCAGTACAACACCTTTATTTCTTCTCCACCCTGCTTTACCCCCACCCACTACTTCTTACGAGACCAATTCCCCTGCATTTCATTCAACACCTCTTTCTCCTCGTTCCACACCAACATTTCCTCCTCTACTTCTAATTAACGATACCCTACCTTCGCCGCTCTACCTTCACTCCTCTCTCTCCTAGCCCAGTCGTTCAGCATTCTCAGCACCTCCCTTTCCTTTCTCGTCAAATCGTGATCAATGAAAATCTCCTTATCCTTTATAAAATTTTCATTTCGCCTTACCTCTAACTTCTCTTCCCAGCTCTCCAATTCTACAACTGCTACAACTTCTACTTTGTCCCCCCAAGCCTAACTTTCCCTACCCTGGCTTTAACTCACCCCATGCCCTGTAGCAGCGCTTCCACAACCTCCCTTTTCTCCCCGCTCTTAGCTCCAATCCTCTTATCAAAGTATTATTTCTTCTGTCTGCCTTCTCTTTTCTCTTCATTCTCAACTCCGTTGCCGTTATCCTTTCCCTATCCGCCCTCTCTTTTTTTCATTCCTACGCTCTCCCAGTTTCTCTTCTATCATCTCCCAAATACCTTCCTTCTGACTCTTCCCCCTGTCACCTACACTTCCATTTCCAAACTACTCTCCACCTTCTCAAGCTTTTTTCCTTCCTTTCCTTTCCCACCCTAATCTACTGTTCCAGCTGCTTCATTTTAACTCCTTTTTCTTTCGTTACCGACCCTACCTCCCTCTCTAATCATTCTGCTCTCTCCCTCAGCCCTTCCACATACTTTTCTCATTTCTCATCTCTAATCCTCAAGTCCTCCCCCATTCCTTCCATCTGCTCCTTAGTCCCCTAATCTCGCCTTATAGAATCTCTAGTGCCTCCTTCCCCGACTGCCCCTCCATTTTTTGCGGAGGTGTCCTGCGTGTTCTTGCACTGCTCTTGCATGGACTCTCTACCCCGCCTTTCTCCGGACTCCCTCGAATGTCTCTTTCTCTTCAAAAGATTCTCCCCCTTACTTGTGCTAGACGCTACTTTCGTCGCCTTCTCCCTTCCCTCGGTCCCACAGTTCCGCTTTTTCACTTTTCTCGACGCGCCGCTCCACACTGGGCCATGCACTGTTAGCCGTTGTGTTGTGCGGAAAATTTCTTCCCCAACACGCCACATTCCGTGAAAATGTCATTAGGGGACGGGGCTACAGTACTTCAATCATTCTCTCTTGGAACCAGGGGTATGTCACGACCCATTCTGTAGTTAGAAAAACGTGTGCTATAGTTTGTCCACAGCGGCGCAACGCCGAACTAACGGCGCGTCGATCGTCACTCGATTAGATTAAAATAGTTTGAAGGGCATTTCCACAGAATGTATTCGCATCGCATGATATTGATTTATTTTTTGAAGTTTTATCAATAAATTGTTAAGAAAAATGGGCGGTAGTTACTGCATACTACCCAATTGCACTACTGAGTAGAAAGCTTTGACGATTGTGAAGATGTATCAAGATTTCAATTCGAAATATTCCAATTTGCAGAAATTTGGAACGTTAATAATCAAAATTATATGAGTTTTAATTTTTAACCTTAAAATTTTGATAATTATTAATTGTAAATTTTGAAAACTGAAAACTTTTCAATTTTAAATATTGACAATTCAAAGTTCGACAGTTTGGAATAGTTGCAATGGAAAACTCTTGAATTTGGAAAGAATATAATACCAAATTATTGAAATTTCAAGATTTACATTTTGAAGGTATATATATACCTTTGAACTCTTTTTTGTTGAAATAGTTCAATTTTAAATATTTACTATTGAGAATTCCTCAAGTTTAAAGATGTATAAATAAAAATTATTAAATTTTGCTGATTTTGTAAGACATAGAGTCACTTGCCTAATAAGATTTATTTGTAATCATTACGGCAAATTTGTAACGTTTTACTTTAACATATATAGTCATTTTCATACAATTTAACCTGATTATCGCGCAAATATAACATTTTTGAATATTTTTAAATCTTAAGATCTCTACTGCATTCCAAACAAGTTGTAGAACACACCAGAATTTTTTCAAATTTTTTCCATCATACCATTAGCTCTGGGGCCATGTGAGAGTACACATCTCTGAGCAGTGGACCTGTTTAGAGCATTTTTAATTGTATTATGTTTAATAGCTCTGAACGAAATTTTTTAAGAAAAACTTTAGAAACGCCATTTTGTTCAGAAAACTTGGCAGATTCGTGTGATTCGTAGCTACTGGCTTCCAAAGTCGACGGTAGCCGATTTTTCGCGGCGAAATTAGATCGTTTGGATCAGATATGATGAGTTTTGCATATATCAGCAGTCTTTTTACAGAATCTTCAAAAGATCCAAGGAAGGGGAAAGGCCATATTTTTGAATATCCGGACCTCGACAAGGCAGGATATGATGCCCTAGAGAAACAGTCAGGATTGTCAATTCGTATAGGAACTCGTGGCGAAGGACAACATAGCCGAAGCCAACGCCATCCGAATCGTGGGGCGCCTACTGCGTCCGGTCGTCCACCAAGAACATCTGTCGACGCTCTTTCATTACAAACACAAGCACTCGGTAAGTTGAAAGTTCATGTATTCCATTGAAAGTTCAACTAAATTCGGATAGAGAATTTTTTTGTTTTATTGAAAATCAAGTTTTGAACTGAAGATCTAACTATTCCATTTCAGTTGAAAATTTATCTCTTTTTTTTTTTCAATTCAACTTCTATATTAACTATCACATTTTTTCTTGAAAATTCATTTATTTGGCCTGAAAATTTAACAATTTGATTAAAGATTTATTAGTTTCGAGAGAAAATCATCTATTTTGTTGAAAAATGGTTTTTTCTTGAATAAAAAAGTCCTTTTTTTCATATAAAATCTAAATACATTCCATTTTTGGTTAAATTGTATATTTTTTTGTTAAATATGCATTTCTTCTGTATTAAAAATGTCTTTCTGAATTGAAATCTTAATCATTATGTGGAAAAGTTATTCTTTTTGGTTTGAGATTCAACAATTTGATTGAAAATAAATGTTTAGGTTGAAAATCAAATTGTTTGTTGAAAACTCATGTTTTTGGGTTAAAATATTATCTTTTTGACTCAAAAATTAAAAAATTCGGTACAGATGTCTTTCTTTCTTAGCTGAAAAATCTTTCCTGATGGAAAATTGGTCATTTCGGTTTGAAAATTCATCCCTTTTGATTGAAAATTTCAATAATCTTAAAAAGTTTCAAAATCAAGATATTTGGTCCAAAATTGATCTTCTTCGTAGAAAATTCAACATTTCTGTAAAAGTCATTTCTAGGTTCGAATTTCAACTGTTTCATTAAAAATTCATGTATTTTTTCAAGAATCTATCTTTTCGTTTAAAAATTCAACCCTTTGGTTGAAAGTTGAACTACTTTGGTAAAGACTAAACCGTTCGGTTGATATTTCATGTATGTTTTGAAAATTCGGCTTTTCCATAGCAAATTATTCTTCCTGGTTAAAAATAAATGTTTTTGTTGAAAAGTATCCTGTTTGGTTGAAATATAAACCATAACATTTTTCGGTGATAATTAATCTCATTTGGTTGAAAATTAGTCCACTTTGTAGAAAATTTAAAAGTTTTGTCAAAAAGTCATTTTTCATTTGATTCCCGAGATGAGAGAGCACGGTGAGCATCTACCAACTTTAACCGAAAGATCCTTGAAGTTAGATGATATTCATTTGATACTGTTTTATGTTGCCATAAAATTCCTTTTCAGATCAGCAAACAAATTTCAAACACAAAATTTGGTTCCAAACATGTTTTCATAATCTTAAGGTTTTGTTTATTAAATAATATTTTTATTTTAAAATTCATGCCAGCATCATTTAATTACAACCTGAGATAAACCGGTGATTAAAAAATGTTGTAACAACTGTTTGTTTTATAGGTTTTTTTTCAAATATACAAAAAGCTCTGTAGATCATACATTAAATTATGAGAATGAGAAAATTTTTACTATAGAAAAATGATTTTATAAATTTATAAATTACCATTGCTTCTCTACTCTTTGGTAAAATGTATTAATTGAGGAAGGTTTAAATAAATAAACTTAAAATTTTTTGAAAATATTACTATTACAAAGCTTCCTCTATGAGGAAGCAAAAGTATATATTTTGTGACTTTCTTTCGATTGTGTTCTGAAATATTCCCAAATATTATAAAGTATTTCACAATATTCTCAAGAATTCTCAAATATTCTCACATATTTTCTCATTTTATGATATAATCATGTACATATTTGAAAGTCTAAACGCTCAAATGAATGAAATATTTTTCCCCAATTCTATTTTATTCATAAATATTATTTGATAATATGTTCCTCGTGCACGCTAAATGAAAGTGGTCAACCCCCCGTAATAATAATTTGTTTTGTATTTGGCAAATGTAGCTCTAAGACCTATCAGGCTGGGAGGCCCAGTTTATTCTCAAGGTGATGCACTTCAGTCTGGCTTCGCCTCACCTGGTATGCACGGGTTTCTTCCGCAATTAGGATATCAAGGAAATCCCAGCCAGTCAGACAGTGAGGACACATACGAAGAAGTGCCCCGTGTTGGAAGAATTAGGCAAAACATACTAAATGAATTTGTCGCATCTAATCCGAACAGAGGGACTGAGGATTATATACATGGTGGAGGTTTCAGTCATTCAGACAGTAGTGGAAGCACAGTTGATGCACAATATGAAGTTGGACCAGCTGGAAGACACCAGCTACGAGACAGATTTGTGAGACCATTGCAGCAGGAAAGGTCCAGCGCAACTTCAGCCCCTGTTAGGGGTGGAAGATCCGGAGCATCAGGCAGACGTTCTCGCGGTAGAGGCAGGCGGGGAACACAATCTGCAGCAAATGTACAACAAACAACTGATGACCAGCATGCTCAAGCTGCAATAGCTAGTCCTGATTGTAAACCTAATTCATACTTTTATGGGGGTCATTTAGAAGGCTGTGAACCTTGGTTCATTTTAAAAACTAGAGATCTCTTTTTTACGGTATCATTTTTTGTGTAACCTTTTTTTTAATAGGATAACTTCATGCTGTTATTCTCAAAGTAAAATTAATAAAATAGAGTTTACCCGCGGTCTCATTTTAGTATCACTCGAAACTGTTTTTTTAGTCTTATTTCAATGCCTGAAATTAGCCCTCAAATAATTTTTTTTTTTCACAGCTTTCTCTGGATTCCAGTCACCAGGAAGTGTATATTATAATTTCCAACAACAACAACAACTTAACACTGATGGGGCATATAATCCTTTCTTGTATTCTTCGTATCATCGAGGAGATGATGAAGAGTCTGATTAACTAAATTATGAAAAAAAACAATAATATGAAGCGTAAGCTTTTTGTCGTCACACTCCATATTATTGTTAACAGCCTTCATTAATTCAGACTTTTATGTTTCCAAAATATGTTATTTGGGTGTCATATTTTTTGAAATATATATATTATCCAAGGCAATACTGTATTTATCGTGTTTTATTTTCTGTCAACTATATTCAATGTCCTAATTACTTATATCAGAATTTTCATGATTTAAAGTTATAGATATTTTGACTGAAGAATCAGTTATTTCTATTGACAAAGCAATCGCTTCAGTATTTAAGTTAGCTAATATTAGCTGATTTCTATTACAGTATTAAGTTCTGACTGATTCATTCACACAGTATACACCGCAATATCAAACCGTTTCATATTATTATGATTATTCACTTCAGATCAAAATGATCTGCTTTTTTAGATTAGAAGCCGGAAAATTCATGAATTTCTAGCAAATAGTTGAATTTAAAAAAAATGAACTTTCACCAACATAGTTAAAATTTTAAACTAAAACTGTTAATTTGTAACTGAAAGAAAGAATTTTAAACTATAATAGTTAAATTTTTTTACCAGAAAATCAACGATTTTTTAACAAAATATTTTCATTTTCAAACAAAGACATGAATGAAATTTCGAACGAAATTTAAAAAATTTCCACTGATTTTCAACGATTAAAAAAAAATTATTATCTATCAACATAAAACATATATTTTCAATTCATATTAATTACAACAAGTATCCAAGTGATTTTCAGATATTTCCAAGAACGTCAAGGAATTTCCAGGAGCTTTAAAAAATCCCATGTGATTTCAAAAGGTTTCTAAATATTTTAAATATTTTATGGAATCTTAATTAAAATTTTTATTTTCCGAAAAAAGATCTTTCTCCTTCGCTCCGC
>CAKNYM010049047.1:100137-210105 GCA_932195095.1 Andricus curvator
AAGAAATATGAAGAAACTGCCAAAGATTTTAATTATTGTAAGGGATTCAAAAAATTCCATGCAGTTTTAAAGAATTTTCTGAAATTTCGGAAGATATCGAACGATTTTATAGGACTTTTAAGCTTTTTAGGATATTTCCAAAGTTTCCAAGGGATTTTAAAAGGATTTTGAGGGATTTGATCATATTTATTTGGATTTCAATGATTTCAAGGTCTTTTGAACGCTCTCAAGGTATTTTAAAGATTTTTCAGGATTTCATGAATCAATAGGTTCAACAATTTGATTAAAAATTAATCCTTTTTGGTTGAATATTCATTTGTTTCTTTGTTCGAAAATCCATCTCTTTTTTTTAATGAAACTGTTTGAAAGTTAATCTGTTTTGGTTGAGAGTTCAATCGTTTTGTTAAAACATCGTCTTTTTGGGTTAAATTCAGATGTTTTGGATTTAAAATTCAAATATTCATTGTTACTATTATTTAATAATTTGTTCTTTGACCTAAAATCGTTACAAATGAGATAGCTGCTTTTCGAAACAACAATGACACCACAAAACAACTAAAAAGTTGTAGATACGATCCAACACGTTCGAAAGCGCAGAGCACACATTAGGGTGGTCCAAACAATTTTTTTCCAATTTTTATGGGGACACCCCCCAAATTTGTTCGAATCCACCCAAAAATAAATCCATTTTTTGTTGTTTTGAAAAAAAATGATATTTAGGGGTGGCGCAAGCCCCATAAAGTTTAACATGTATTTCCCATAAGAAAAAAATACGTTTTTGTAAATCTTATTCAGAATCCTTAATATTATCTCAATCGAGTTGAAACTCAACATTTCTCTTCACAATTAGCCATAGAATACGAATAAAATATCACTTTTCAAATATCACCCCCATAAGTCTGTTTTATAGCGTCCCAAAGAAACCCCATAAGTGAAAAAATGGGTTTTGCGAGTTTTTGGCGCTAATTATGATTTTTTTGCGGTTTTTTTTAATGCGAATTGTTTCTAATACATAAAATATGACTTTATACTGAAAATTATATATTTTAATGAATTTTTTAAAGAATTTATTATTGTTTTTAGCAATTTTCTCATGGAATGTATTTAGAAAGACGCATTTTTTTCACAAATTTTCCATTTGTTGTCCAATTTTCAATTAGAGGGACGTGATAGTTCATCAATGTTAACAATAGTGACCGTTTGAACAATTTATTATAATTATTAATAATATTATATTTGAATAATGCTAGATAGATGCGGATTTTCTTTAATTTCTGGATTTTTGTCCAATTTTAAATTTTAAGTTTTAAATTTAAGTTAACAAAATAATTGTTCAAACAATTTATTATAATTATTAATAATATTATATTTGAATATTGCTAGGAAGATGCGGTTTTTTTTTTTGAAATTTCTGGCTTTTTGTTTAATTTTTATTTGGAGTGAAGTAATAATGAATTCAACTTAACGCGCTGCAAATACTTTGCTTCTTCTTCCGTTTCTTTATTGGCTATGGTGCATTTGGCGGGCGGGATTCGACTCTATTTGTAAGGCTTTATGGATTGTCGAGCTGACAGAACAATCATTCGAGGGAGGATCACAACTTGCTGACCGCGCAAAGGGCGCTGGATGTTCGTCTTGAGCTATTGGAGAATAATTGGCACGCGTTCCAGGAGAATTTTACCCGAACAAAACCGTCTTCATCCAACCCGGATTCAACTTTGCAGCGGTAGTCTTATCAACGAGCTCGGTGTTTGCTGGGATCCGCAGAATGATTGCTTTTGTTTGAGGCCATCCGAGATTGACTCGCATAATTTGATGAAGCGCAACATTTTACCCACCATTGCTAGATTATTTGAGCCTTGCGGTTGGATCGCGCCTGTTACTCTAATAGCTAAACTACTTGTCCAGGATTTGTGGAGAGTAGGTCTTGAGTGGGATGAGCCGATTCCACACTCATACATCAACCGATGGACCGAATTTACTATGGCTGCTAGAGTTTATTCTCGTGTTAATTTATTCACGATACAGACCTGCACTCGGCTTCTTGGAGCTAAGACGAAACTTCCGCCAATTTGGAGTCTTCGGCCGCCTGCCATCCAAGTACCAAGAATGACAAATCCTCGTTTAGAACTCAGAGCCTCGTTGTTGGCGGCTGAATTGCTGCGATCATTGGCTTCTGACTTGGACGTACACATGGCGAGTTGCATTGCCTGGACTGATTCACGAATAGTACTGCATTGTCTGCGCTCAAGTGAGTCAACTGGAAACGCTGATAGACAGTTTCGTCGAACATGTTCAGGAGGTGTTGCCAGTGTCAATCTGACGTTATGTTCCCGCGGAATCCAACCCAGAAGATTTGGCAACGCGTGGCGTTGAACCTCCACAACTATTATCTTGCAAGTTGTGTTGGACTGGTCCTGACTGGCTTGCCTCCTCGGATGACCTTTGGCCTTCCATCAATAACTCAGCTCCAGTCAAATCATTGGTCAATTTTCCGACCACAAAGGTTTCTTGCGCACTCAAGAGCTTCGATACGGAACTCTTGGGTCGATGCTCTAATCTCGTAAGACTCCTCAGCGTCGTATACATGGTTCGTTGAAATAAACATTGCTGACAGCCTGTGAACCCTGAACCCAAAGGGAAATTTATCACCACGAATGAATTGAAGGCCGCATTTCATGTCTGCATTCGCCTGAGTCAATAATTACGACGATTACCAAGCCCAAATCACCTGCGTGGCCTTCCTTCCAAGGTTGAGGCAGGTTCATCGGAACTGATGGGATCATAAGAATTAGAGGTCGACTACAGAATTTCGGCTCATCGTATGCAGAGAGACACCCAACAGTGATCGATGGCCGCTGTTCGCTTGCAGGCCGCATCATCACTTGGCCGCACCAACGCTCACTACACGGAAGTTTTCGAACGACATACGCTTACATGCTACATCGTGCTTGTATTCTTGGAGAAAAAAGGAAACTCCGCTCTGACTTGGCGAAATGTGTTATTTGTATTCGCTCTCGAGCTCGGCCATCCAACCAAGTGATGGCTCCTCTCCCAGAAGCGCGTGTCACTACGAGTCGGCCCTTTATAAAGACCGGATTAGATTATGCGGGACCCTTCCAAATACTATCAGCTGAAGGAAGAGGCATTCGTTCAACCAAAGACTACATCGTCGTCTTGGTATGCTTCGCTACGAAAATGCTGCATTTTGAACTTATTGGCGACATGACAACCCACAGCTTTATGGGAGCTTTGGCGAGATTCTTCAGTCGCAGAGGCAAGCCTTCAGAGATGTTGAGCGACAACGGCACGTATTTCCATCGGGCTGATTTCGAATTACCGGAAGCTTTTGAATCTTCGCAGCTGAATTGGATATAGGCTCCTGGATCGATCGTGACACAGGGGGTAACACGGCACTTTATCCCCCCAGAAGCTCCTCAGTTTGGGGGCCTCTGGAATGCCGGGGCCAATCTGGTGAAGACATATCTTGAACGCGCTTTGGGAACCCGCTAGCTCCCCTGTGAAGAGTTCAGCTCGCTCTTAGTCCATATTGAAATGGTTCTCAACAGTGACCTACTCACTGCATTGACGGGCGATGCTGACGATCTCGACATTTGGATTCTAGGTTACTTTGCCATTGGAGGACCGTTGATCTCAACACCCGACCTCGAAATGAAAGGGCAAAATCCCGATCAACTTACTCATTGGCAGTTAGCCAGAGCTCACCGCAATAAGTTTTGGAACTGTTGGAATCTCGAGTACCTTAACACACTTCAGCAGAGAACGAAATGAACTCGATCTCGAAGGAACCTCATGGTCGAAGATATGGTTGTGGTTGTCGACCCCAGTCACCTGTCCGTCAACGGGCGATGTTCTCTGGCTCGCATTCTCGAGACACACCCAGGCAAGGACGGTCTTGTACAAGTTGCCACCATCAGAACCTCTAATGACGAATATGTGCGGCCAATCACCAAGTTGGCATCGTTGCCTTTGGATGCTTTGTCGGAGCGACCACCTGAAACTATTTCAGTCGAGTCGGAGCCTGGAAATTCGACCTCTACGGTGGGCGGCTAGCAGATAGTCGTTCAAGGAACGAGGCGGGCAGTATGTTTGGCTACAGCTCGTCTTTAGTATAACTCAAACATTGTATTGCAGTTCCTAATAATGAATTCAATTATCTCACAAGTGCATCGACAATTGAGTCTCCGATCTCTCGTCATCCACTCTTTCCTCACAGAAGAAACAGTTTAATTATCAACTCAGACTCGTTAACAATTTTGGACTTTTTCGTACCTCGCGTTTCTAAACTTCGGTAATGAACAAGAATAATTAAAAATATCAAATTTCGTAGCCCAAAATACCCTGGTATGCCTCTCTAGCTTCCTCCACGTCCGTGTATTTTTTCATGCTAGCTCTTGTGTTTCTATGGCTTCCTATGTCTCTTCGAATTGGGTCTCATTTACACATTCTAACCTTTCTTTCCGCGATCTGCCCCTGAACATACTGCCATTTACTTCACCTTGATACACTTGTTTCATTAGTCGTTCATCTTTCATTCGGTGAACATGCCCAAGCCATCTCAAAGAATTTCTTTTACATATGTCAACTGGTGTCTCCTCTACACGGCATTCTTTAGAGATTATTATTAAGCTTTTTATACACGAATGTATCGGAATTTTAATATACCAAATGAATGTGCCATTAATAAGTACCATATTACGTGAAGCTTGAAAAGAACATATCAAGCTCATTATAGTTACCATAAAATCGGCAATAAGTTGACCTGGCGTTCGAATCCCAGCGAAGCGGAAGGAGAAGATCTTTTTTCTGAAAAATTTGATTAAAAAAAAAAATTAATTTATAGCTCCGTCTAGTCTGAAAAGACGTTAAAGATTTTTTGTATCAAAGACGATAACTTTGATCGATATTGTAGATTTCCATATCCACGGTGTGTGGAAAGATTTATCTTCTGATTGATCTTTACCATCTCCGATGATAATAGAGATTCCTAGTAAAGTTAACTATAAAATAATGGTAAAAGTCCAGTGGAATCTCGGTCAGGTAATTGTTTTGAATTTCAGCCAAAATTACGCTTGACAAAATTCTGCTTGCAAATAAGTTTGATTTTTGTTTAGAGATGCTGAGAGATATTTTAACAATTTTGTTTGTTTGTAATGAATAAAAATTTTTAAACCACAAGTGTCCACGATTTCAAAGAAAAAAAAAAAATAAATAGAGTACCGATATATTCGTAATAAGAGGATTTTTTCTGACCTTCTGACTAAAAGGTATCGCGGAGACCTCTTAGTGCATTCAGAAGTATTAGTGACAACTCGATTATAATTTGAGAAAATATTCCTTTGGCATTCATGGTCAAATGGTGATTGCTGTGGACTTTGCACCCAACGGACCCAAGTTCGATTCCTGCTGCAGGTGGATTTTTTATAACTAATACTTGTGTTTCAGGTTCCATGATGTGATTCTGATCAAAATTTTTTATGCGCATAACCCTCAATAATCAAGTGTTTAGGTATTAGAAGCTCCGGAAGGTAGCAGAGTGTGTTATTCTTGTGCTTGTGGTGACCGATACCTACAAGTATATGTATACTTCTTTACAACTGTAGTGTTATTCTTATGTGATTGGGTATGAACAGAAAGGCCTTTTACTCATATGTTGTGCAGGGTCCTTTCAACCAAAAAAGACGAATTTTTCAATACATTTTTGAATCTTCAAGCAAAAAATAAATTTTTGTCTTTTATTAATTTAAATTAAAGCCAGTAGTTGAATTTTTTTGAGCAAAAAATAAGAATTCTCGACGAAAAATTTAATAGTTGATATTTCAAGCAAAAAATATATAAATTTAGAATAGAAGACATTTGAATTCAACCGAGACCAAAATTTTTGTCTTTTAATAGTTCAAATTTAAGCAAGTAGTTGAATTTTTCTAAACAAAAAATTACCATTCTTGACGAAAAATATAATAGTTGACATTTCAAGCGAAATATATATTATAAACCAAAAAGATTAATTTTCAACAAAAAAGAACAAATTTTCTACTAAATGTTTGAATCCTCAAGCAAAAAATGAATATTTATTATATTAATTTGACTTTTAACCAATTGATTGATTTTTTCTAACCAAAAAATAAGAATTCTCAACAAAAATTGTAACTTTTTCTACATAAAAAAAGTTTAATTTAAATCTAAAATGTGACTTCTTTCCTTTATGGCCGTTAGATTTCCTTTTCAGGAAAGCTGTCAATTGTTTGTATTGACCGATGCCTTTTCCTTCTTTGTTAATTATGGTGCTTTTGAGCATCGAGCATTTCGACCATAGATTAGTGGACGCGTATTTGTGAGACAAATGAACGAAATAAGCTTTCAAAAAATTCTCCGATGTCCAATTAATTTGATTTGAAGCTTTTCATTCCGCATAGGTTAGGTAAGTCACTTTGTGAATTGCTCGTGACTCAAAAAGGCAACAACTCGTCATTTACAGTATCAGCTATATCTCGAATTTCTTCGGAAGTGCAAAAATTTTAATTCTCACTTCCATGTTTATTATTTCTTTGCTCCATATTCTCACTGATTCTCTCTGAATCTCACTTCGTTGTTTCACGTTTCAAACCATTCGAGACTACTCTCGAAACTTAGGGTGGCGTCTCATGATAGCAGAATGGCGCTGCGTATTACGTATTGCGTCAAATCACTAGAGATTTCAGCCAATGACAGTGTTTCTGTGGATTACTAGGAGAACATCATTGGTTGAAATGTCTAGTTATTTGATTCAAAACGCAACGCTATTCTGCAATCATGGGATGCCACCCTCATTTTCGCTCGGTGCAGCGTATGTGTAGCGGGCGTAAAGTTTTTGTTGGCCCGGCGATAGAGTGCGCATGCGCAAGCGTCACTGGGCTGCAAGCCGTCACTTTACGCCTGCTTTACGTGCATGCAATGGCGGAAAATTTACATTTTTTCATTTGGAAATTCGCGTGAATCTAGTTTAACTAGAGAAATTCACCATAACTTTATGTAATCCAAAGTAATCCTATGAAATCCAGAGTAATCACATTTATATGAGCTGTTGTAGATTTCTTTTACAGTTTTAAAATGTGAAATTCAATTATTTTATTTTCGAGTATTTCCAAAAGCGTGACTATTATTATGAAAAAAACGTTTCTTTTTTCTTTCGGAGTCCTGCGGATTCCTTCATGTACGTTTTTTTTTGCTCAAATGCTTTATTGACTTGTCTTTATGAAACTTTAAACCTTACCATTCGGAAGGCTCTGTATGTATTGGAGAATGTACTGTGACCTGATTTGAGCATTTTCGTGTATTCCAGGTGTTCTGAAATATTTTATTTGATAATTTTCTTTAAAATAATCTTTTATATCCAATGTCAATGAAAAAACACCCTAGCACTTTTACTAGTTTACGAAGTCACTAATACAATATTTCGTTTATTTTAACGTTCAGAACTTCAGAACTGAGAGTGGTCGACCCCTCGTAATAATAATTTTTTTAATACTTGGTAAATGTAGATCCTCTATCAACATCTGGATCATTGGGATCAGGTATGATAAGTCTTGTATGTATCAGTAGTCTTTTTGCAGAATCATCAAAAAACCCAGAAAAATACAAGACGCAACCCCCAGAATCTGCTCAAGATAATGAAGACCCCAGGATATCTGGCTGTTTAAATGTCACACTTAAGAGACACCAGACGTCTAAGCATTCAGCTGCTTATGAAGCTTTATAAAAACATCTAGGTCTTAAGAATTATCGAGAACCTTGATTTGACCGGCCAAAGTCTAAGGCTTCGACGCAACCTCCTACTTGCATCAGTGCATCAAGCTCATCAGTTACTTACTTTTGACAAAGATATGAACAACCATAAACCTAATCTGATGTATCAAAATCATTATACTGATCCTCCTCTCATTAAACAGTTTTCTAGCGGTTCGAAGAGAGACCATGCCCATGTAACAGCTGCAGGGCAGGAAGCTGTTAGGGCTGATCGAAAAGCTTTTAGCCGGGCGTCACTCCCACCTCTTCCACCAAAACATCCATACAAGCAGCAACAACCTACATCTGACGAATTCATAGGTGACTATAATGATCACCTTCATCTTTTACTTCCCAGTAGTAAACCTAATCCTCTCTACATTGTACAATGTACATTCTACATTAATGAAATTCATGGAATTCATGAAATTCGTGGAATTCATGAAATTCATGGAATTCATGAAATTCATGGAATTTACGGAATTGACGGAATTGATGAAATTCACAGAATTCATAATATTCACGGAATTCATGAAATTCACGGTATTCATGAAATTCAAGGTATTCATGGAATTCAATGAATTCCTTAAATTCCATGAATTCCTTGAATGCCATTAACTCCTTGAATTCCATGAATTCCTTAAATTTCATAAATTCCTTGAATTTCATAAATTCCTTGGATTCCATAAATTTCTTGAATTCCATGAACTCCTTCAATTCGACGAATTCCATGAATTCCTTGAATTCGATGAATTCCTTGAATTCGATGAATTCCTTGAATTCGATGAATTCCTTGAATTCCATGAATTCCATGAATTCTCTGAATTTCATGAATCCCTTGAATTTAACTTCAGTGCGCAAACACAAATGGCACGTAAGTATACGACGCAGCCGGAAGTGCGACTTAACTTGAGTATGCATCTACAAATGTCATAAATGTCTACTGCGCAGTTGTATTTTTTTTATTATACCATTCAGCCATTTCCCTTTCGGGGTAGGCATGACTTGCTCGGTTGGAAAATAGTAGTGTGTATGTGGGTATAGAGGTATAAGGTGGACATGTATGTAGGTGTTGGATATAGATATTTTAGATTGCTCTGGAATTCTCGTGTTAGTTATTTAAATGACACGCTCGTTTCGCAACACTGCTCCGACACAGGTTGCTGATCAATCTCTCTAGCGATCACCCCCAAGTGAAGACCTTACAAAATTGTTATGTATGGTTCCCCACTTGGGCCCATCAGTATCCAAGGTGTTTGTTTCAGGCGTCATTCACTCTATTGTCACTCTGTTTACAAACTATTTGTCGCCACACTTTTCTGTCCTGGCATACTACTCTAGCTTCCTTCACGTCCATGCATTTTTTCATGCAAGCTCTCGTGTTTCTATGGCTTCTTATGTCTCTTCGGATTAGTGTCTCATTCACAGATTCTAACCATTCTTTCGGCGGTCTACCTCTGGGCATTCTGCCATCTACTTTACCTTTATACACTTGTTTGGTCAGTCGTTCATTTTTCATGCTTTCAAAATGACCGAACCATCTTAACTGATTTCTTTCCCATGTGTCAACTATTGTCTTTTTCGCACCACACTCTTTGAGGATTATCTGGTTTCGTACTATGTCTATCAATGTTTTCCCACATATTGTGCGCAGAGGTTTCATGCCAATCGCGTTAATTTTACTCCTGTCCTTGTCTTGGCAGGTCCATGTCTCGCTACCGTATAGTACAGTCGGTACAAATATAGAATTATGTACGGTCATTTTAGCTTTTTTTGATATGTTTTTATTTCTGAACCTGGAACCTGCTCTACAGATAATCTCCTTCCTCTTATTTATGCGCCTATCTAACTCCCCATCTATTTTTCCGTCATTAGTGAATAGGCTACCCAGATATACGTACTTGTCAACTTGTTCTAATCTCTCATCACTTAGGACAATGTTGAACATTGTTTTCTCAGTTTTTCCTTCAAACACCATGATTTTTGTGTTATTTACGTTAATTTTGAAGTCCATGTTCTCCATGCTTGTATTAAGTTTATTCAACATTCTTTGCAAGTCCTCGACTGATTCTGCCATAACAGTCTTGTCATCTGCGAAAGCTAACCCACGTACCTGGACTGTTTGGAGATCTACACCTTCTTCGTCGAAGAGTGCAGTTCTTAGACATTTATCCATGAATATGATAAATAGCCATGACGACATACCGCATCGTTGTTTAACGCCTTGAATAATATCGAACCATACACTCAGTTTCCCATTCACCCTTACACTCACTTTACTGCCTGTATATATTGTTTTTATTGTATGTAGGGGCCATCCATTGACTCCGTACTCTTCAAGGACTTCCCAAAGTTTACTTCTATTTACCTTGTTAAATGCTTTTTCTAGGTCAACAAATGCACAGAAAACTTTCTTTCCTACTCTCAAGCTTTTTTTGTGATCTGTCATGAACTAAATATCTGATCGGTACATGATCTTCGTGGCATAAATCCACTTTGGACTTCCCATATATTTTCTGCTGTAATTTTCATTACCCTACGAATAAGAATTTTTGAGTATATTTTAATTACGGCACATAGTAAGCTGATACCTCTGTAATTACTGCAGTTGCTTTTATTTCCCTTTCTTTTGTATATTGGTACGATAATCGCTTTTTTGCAACACCCACCTCTAAAGTTGAAGTTTGCATGCTTCTAAATTGTGCCTAAAGGACCTTATTTGAACAGACTGTGTGCGAATAATTGTCGCGCATGCGCAGTTTGAAGATGGCTTACTTTAGGCACTGGTGAAAAAGCTGCGCATGCGCACTTTCGAGATGAGGTACTTTAGACACTGGCATAGGTAACTTTAAACACTGGTATTGGTATCTTCTTGAAATAAATTTAGATTTAACTTGAACAAATGTTTTAATGATTGTAGTTTATTTTTTAGGGTTTCGTAGCAAACAATAAGTTGAAGGTCTACTGCGCAGCCGGAAATGCGTCACCACGTGACTCCACATATTTCCAAAATCTTAAATTTAAGAGGGTATTTCTATTTAACCGAGCAAAGGACACCCTCACTTGGCTGACATGATTCAGCTCCTCCAGTTCACCCGAAACAAAAAAATCGAAGAGATTCGAAAAATATACGATTACGGCTATAGCCGGGACTAGAACAAATCAAAAATATTGAAAATTGACAAAATGATGCCCATTTGAAATTTTGTTTGCGAATTTTGACTTTTTGGGGGTAGTTTTTGACTTGCTAAAAATTAAAAAATCATTATTTTTTATTTATTCTATTTTGGGCTTTTTATATACTATCAAAAAATAAAAAAATAAATTGATTTTTTGGTCCGGTCAAATAGAAATACACCCTTAAACACGTTCGGGCAGTGTTATCAATAGTTATTGCAGATCCGCCCTGATTCGGTATATCACGCACAGATCTGAACAAATTATTTTCGGGCTGGTCAAATAGAGAGCCAATCCAAAAAATACCAAATCGGGTATCTGAGAGATCCGGAACAAAATTTTTTGATCAAGTTTGCTATGGGTTCCGGGTCTTGCACATTTCTACTTTAAGCTTACAGTGATAGTTTCACACCTCTGAAGCACCGACCACAATGACAATTACTTTAACCGAAAATTTGGGTACAATCTTTGCAGCAATATTTTACGGTCCTCTCCTCCTTTTTCTTCTCCTTCGGAGTGATGCTGTAGTCCGCCGGAATCGAGAATTCGATCCTGATGATCTAAGGAAAGCAAAAGTTTGCTCCTTCGACAAGAACTGATTTTCTACATTTTTGTGAAAGTTTCCGTGCATTTTTTGTCTAGTAGCTGTTGGCGAATTCTTTGAACGTCTTCTTTCTTGACTTCGGCTTTTAGAAGTGATGCATCTAGATGGAGTAATGCACTTTCCTGATTTCTGGTGTTAAGATCCAGGTCAAGCGTCTCGGCCGCCTGCTCAAAGGCCTTGTGAAGAAAGTCTTTCTCGTGTTTCTTGACTATTTTTAGGAGACGATCTCTACTATTTGCAGCAATGTAGCTGTACTAAGAACAATTCGGTTATGAAGACATTGGAGATTCAGAAGTTCGCGTCCGTCTTGCCGGTGTGCGATGTATAATCGCGGAGAGAACGAATTGATATGCAAGAACTTATGCATGTGCATTATCTTACACGTGGCGACATCAAGCGCCATAAGCTAGTTCTTCGTTTATTGAACGACCTCAAGTGAGGAGAGTAGAACCGGGACGGTAAGAATGTTAGTAGTAGATAAACTTGTTCAACGCCGACAGATTTGAAGACCAAATCTGTCGGGGAAGATGCTTGTATCTGTTTCAGAGCGACTCTTTCACTGATGATACATCCTGAATGCAACTTTGAGGCACGTCCAGGTATGTATAGGTCTCTTAAGTGTCAAGATGTCTAACAACACTTTTATCCACAAGCTCAGGGTCATCGGAAAGGCCAGTAACCTTTCCCTTCTTCATATTAATCTTGGCACACTTGTCCGATGCGAAGTCCATACCAATCTGTCCTGTGTACTCCTTGACGATGTTTAAAGCATACTTGTCCGATGCAAAGTCCATACCAATCTGTCCTGTGTACTCCTTGACGATGTTTCAAGCATGATGAAGTTAGCTTGCATCAGATCTTCAAGCTATGCTTATAAAATACATGAGTGACATCATGCTCGCGATAGTTAATGCCGTCACAGAGGTATCCAGGAAAATTTCTCAGTGCGAGCTATGGAGGCAGAACTGTGATGCAAAAGAGCAGAGGGCTTAACGTATCGCCCTGGAAAACGCTCCTATTGATGGTGACGTTGTTTGTTGTAACACGAAAATTTACAGATGAGATAGTAAATATAGCTTTCTAACAGGGCATCAATCTTTTTATTCATCTGACTCTATGTGGATGAACCATCAAGCTTTCCAACAGACAGATGATAAGTCTGTGACAGGGTGAATTGAATGCTTTGCAGTCGTCAACCCAGGCCATTGACAAGACGCGCTGATGGGCTGCTGCGTCTTTGCAGACGCACCTGTTGATTAGCAGATTCTCTCGGCAGCCTGCTACCCCTTTTTCCGCGCTACGTTGTTCGAGCATCTCTCTCCATACAGGATCACTTGTTCGAACAATCCTGTTCTTCAGGACAGCTGTAAAGATCTTATATAGCACGTTCAAACAAGTTATTAACCAGTAATTCTCTGAGTTGGGCAAGTCGCCGTTTTTCGGTAGGAGTATAGGGCGTCCTAACACCAGCCATTACAAAATGGGCATTTCCAACCTCATAAATGAGGTGAATATGCAAGCCAGATGTTGGTGTTTAGAAGTAAACTTCTTTCACCAGAAGTTCTTGATACCATCTGGTCCTGCAGCGGAAAAGTTCTTCGTTCATTCAATTCTACTATTTTTGGGATCTTGTGTACTTGCTTCCAGAAAGGCTATACCTTCCTCGTTGGGTTCAGGTGGATTTTTGACAGAAACAGGGAGATCGCTGGAGAGGCGCGTTGGGTCAGCAAGAAACTGTTAATTCTCCCTGCCTCATATCTTCCTCTTCTGTATTCCCCTCCTTGCTTCAGATAACATCCGTATTTTGTCAACAATATGACGCTTGATTGTTAGCACCTTTGACTTATTGACTTTTTGGCGGTAGATCCTCAGTTCTCGGGCGAACTCTCGAACCCTTCCCGTGTCTACCAGATATTATGTAGTCAGTCACACACTAAACACGGGAGGCATTCTGTCCTGCACACTCAATCTTCTTGTTCAGTTGATGCAAGAGTCTTTTGGTCTTTTAATGCATCGTCGGTTTTAGCCTCCGATTTGTATCAGCCAAAGATGTTGCAGCACCATAAACTGAGCAATTGATGGTGCAGAAGTCGGACTCTTTCAAGATATCCACACTAAGGGAGGTATCCATCTCAGCCACGTCTTGTAGCTCAGGACGAACCTGGATATTAATTTTCCTTCTTGTCCTGGAATCGCGAACATCACGCTGCTTTCCGCAGTTAGTCTGAATGTCGCTTCCACCTCTGCGTCGGTGGCTTGTTCATACAGCGCTTGGGAAAGCGCTCCGCGTTCATCTCCTTTTTCGATAGTGCACGGCTTGATTTCGCAATGATTGATGAGAGAAGTGCTAAAGATCTGGGGTTTTCTGGCACAAAAAGTGTGCATACGCGCCATAAAGCCTCCCTGAACAGGGATAATGCTAATATCGTAGCAGTTTAGCGATTCATCCTTAAGTTGATGCTTCCATTCAATGTGGGCGTTTCGCTGGTTTGTTGTCGTGTTTTCATGTACATTATTTCAGCACCCCGAATTCTAGGGTGGTTGTCACTGTGAGTCGACCCATCGTCGGGTACTCTACGCGTTCGATCATTTTGGATCGTATCTACAATCTCCATTTAACCCAAAAAGACGATGATTTAACAGAATGATTAAACTCTCAACAAAAACAGATTAACTTTCAACCGGTTTCATTTTTAAACAAAGACATGGATTTTCAAACAAACAAGCAAATGAATATTTAACCAAAAAGGATTAACTTTTAATAAAACTGTTGAATCTACTGATAATTCCTGAAATCCTGACAAATATTCAAAATACCTGGAGAGCGTTTAAAAGACCTTAAAGTCATTAAAATCCAAGTAAATTGAATTAAAATAAATCCGTTGAAATCCTTTGAAAATCCCCTGGAAACATTGGAAATATCCTAACAAGCTTAGAGGTTTTATAAAATCGTTCCATATCTTCCGAAATTCCAGAAAATTCTTTAAAACTGCATAGCATTTTTTAAATCCCTCACAATAATTAAAATGCTTGCCAGTTTCCTAATATTTTTTAAATCTTCAAAAAATTCCATGATGTATTTAGAATTTCTTAAAATATTTAAAATCCTTAGAAATCTTTTAGAATCACATGAAATTTTTGAAAGCTTCTGGAAATTCGTTGACGTTGTTGGAAATATCTGAAAATCATTTGGAAACATCTTGTAATTAATATGAATATAAAAAATGTATTTTATGTTGATATGAAATAATTTTTTTTTATTCAATTCAACGAATGGACGAATTTTGAAAATGAAGCAGTTGAGTTTCAATATCAATATCCAACCAGAATGTATCATATCGAATTCGATATGAAAAGATTTACATTCCTGACCTTTCAAGTAAAAATATTAAAATTTTAATAAAATAGATTAATTTTTTGACAAAAAGTCATATTTTCAACTCGAAAGATGAATTTTCTACTCGAGGGATGAATCTCTTACCAACAAAATTAGTTCTCAACAAAGTTTAGCTTCAACTAAACAAAAATGAGTTCTCGACGAAAAATATAATAGTAAATATTTCAACCAAAAAAGGCGAATATTCAACAAAATGTCCAGAACAAATTTGGAAAGTTTGTGGGGATATCCAAATTTTGAACTTCATGCTAGTACAGCAATCATAATTCACAAAGAACTCTTGGTTTTTGTGCTTATTGCATAGACGGAATCAAGAAAATTCCTGTAAACAAAAGATACGGCTAAAAAGCATTACTTCAAACGGGTTTTAATAACATAATTCCTAATCCGCTTGTTGACCATAAAAAAGTATTGATTCTCTCACTCTACATAGAACATGCTCTAATGAAACAGTTTGTCAAAACCCTCGAAGGAGAAGAAAGTTGATTCGGGTATACAATTTTCAAAATGAGTGAAGTTCTGATTGAAAAAAGGCATTTTCGATGGACCGCAAATTTCAAAAATGCTGAATGATGAGAATCTAATCACGTCAATGCATCCAAAACAGAAGGCGGCAAGGATCAGTTTCAAGCAAGTTGTAGAAAATTCCCTGGGAAATCACTAGAGTAGGGACAAAAAATAAATAGTAGCTGATGTATGAAAACTTTGGTAAAATGGAATGTTCGATCAATCTGCAGCTGCACTTTCTCTTTTCCAATCTTGATTATTTCTCAGTGAATTTAGGATATTACAGTGACGAATTAGGCGAACTAGTTCACCCAGATACAGAACAAATGAAACGTCAATCTCAAGGAAAATAGAATGTTGGAAAGGGTACAAAACGTAAGAGAAAGCCTTTTCATAGATCTTTCAAGAATGAAAGAGCACGATAATACAGAAAAAAAAGAATGAAGGCCTCAATCCCAAAATAATTATTTCTGTGTTCCTAAGTTGTTTTTGTGGTTAGGGATGAACAGTAATCTGATGGAGTATAAAAAAACACTTTATTCGGATTCAGTGTCCTCATTAACAAGAGGGCACCAGACTAGGACACCAGATTCAGATTCAGCAATCTCAAAAACATATCAGTATGATAACTTAGTTCACCACACATGACACTTTTTTGTGTGCCTGTTTTATGAATTGAACCCGTATATTTTTACTAATTTTTAATTACCAAATTCAAACCTACAGCAATGAGTATAATTCAACTGCCAATCAGTTATATTTGACTAACTCAAATTCAGAGAGTAAATTTAAAGTGTCCCTCTCCAACCAAAATAAAGAAACTTAAAAGCCTAAAAAAGGATTGTACAACAATTCGGTGTCATCACGTACTATGATTCTATTATTGAAAGAAGCATACTTTCGAGGCGATTTTATGAAAAATTATTGAGAAAAACATATACTTCTCACTTGTCAAATGTTTGACTGATAAGTTAATCCAGACAAAAAATGTTATCTGAAGTGATGAAATTTGTATTGCATAACTTTCTCATCCAGTGATACCAAAGTTCTTTCCAGAAAAATAAGTTTAGTTGAAGAACTTAAAATAATCAATATATATCCCTTTTTTTTTATTTTAAAAATGATTTAAAATAAATTTCAAGCAATATTTTACTTTTATCATAAAATTTTGAAAAATAAAAATGATTAATAAACATATAATCTTAAAAAAACAACCCACCACTATGACACTAATGTTTTAATAAAATTCATCTGTATAATCAACTTCAAACGCAATAATATGACGAAAACAAGAATAATAACGATGGATTAAATCCGTACAATTTCATGAAACCTACGGAGATTTCCTCAAATCGTGAAAATTATAATAAAATACCTTAAAAGCCTGCAACAGGCCTTAGCATTTTTAAAAACTTCCTTTGCACTCTTTTAAAATATCCTAAAAAACTCACAGGCCATACAAAATCGTCCCATGTCTTCCGGAATTCCAAGAAATTCTTCAAAACCGCGTGAAATTTTTTTCATTCCTCTGAGTCATTGAGATCTTTGGAAATTTCATGACATAATTTAAAACACTTGAAACATCCTTGGAATGTTTTAAAATACCCCTACATTTGAATAATTTTTGAAATCTTTTGAAATCCCTTCCATTTATGAAAATCTATAAAAAAATTCCTTGAAATTATCTGAAGAACCATGAAATCTTTAAAATCCTTTGACTTTGTTCAAATCTTTAGAAAATTTCTAGAAATTTTTGAGAATAAATTAAGATATTTTAAGTCCTTTGAAATTCATTTAATTCATAAAAATATATTAAAAAGTCCTAGGAATCTTGTATAAAACCCTGGAATATTTTTAATTCCTTGAAATCGTTGAAAATCATTTGAAATTTTTAAATTTTCATTCGAAATTTCACTCATCTCCTTAGTTGAAAATCAAACTATTTTGTTAAAAAATCTTTGATTTTGTGGTGAAAAAATTTAACTATTATAGTTGAAAATTCTTTATTTTAGTTGAAAATTAACACTTTTAGTTTGAAATTATTACTATTTTGGTGAAAGTTCGTTTTTTTTTTCTAAACTCAACTATTTGCTATAAATTCATGAATTTTTTGAAAATTCAATATTTCCTAACACAGATAAAAATCAGCCAATATTACTCAATTTAGATTCTGAAGCGATTGCTTTGTCAATAGAAATAACTGATTATTCAGTCAAAATATCTATAACTTTAAATCATGAAAATTCTTATTTAGGTAATCAGGGCATTGAATATAGTTGATAGAAAATAAAACACGATAAATACAGTATTGCCAGTGAATAATATATATATTTCGAAAAATATTACACCAAATAACATATTTTGGAAACATAAAAGTCTGAATGAATGAAGACTGTTAACAATAACATGAAGTGTGATTTCAAAAAGCTTACGCTTCACATTATTGTTTTTTCTTCATTAATTTAGTTAATCAGACTCTTCATCACCTCCTGGATGATACGAGGGATACAAGTAAGGATTATATTGACCACCAGTGTTAAGTTGTTGTTGTTGGAAATTATAATATTGAGATCCTGGTGACTGTAATCCATAGAAAGCTGTGAAAAAAAAAAAATTATTTGAGGGCTAATTTCAGGCTTTGAAATAAGACTCAGAAAAAAACAGTCTCGAGTGATACTAGAATGAGACCGCGGGTGGGAACTCAAATTTATTAATTTTACTTTGAAAATAACAGCATGAAGTTACTCTATTCAAAAACAGGTTATACGAAAAATGATATCGTAAGAAAGAGATCTCTAGTTTTCAAAATGAACCAAGGTTCAGAGCCTCCTAAATGAACCCCATAAAACTGTGAATTATTTGTACCATCAGGAGTAGCACTTGCAGCTTGAGCATGATAGTCAGCAGTTGTTTGTTGTATATTTGCTGCAGATTGTCTCCCCCGACTGCCTCTACCGCGAGAACGTCTGCCTGATCCTCTGGATCTTCCACCCCTACCAGGGGGTGAAGTTGCGCTGGACCTCTCATCATGCACTGGTGCACCAAATCTGTCTCGTAGCTGGTATCTTCCAGCTGGTCCAACTTCAAATTGTGCATCAACTGTGCTTCCACTACTGTCTGAATGACTGAAACCTCCACCATGTATATAATCCTCAGTCCCTATGTTCGGATTAGATGCGACAAATTCATTTAGTATGTTTTGCCTAATTCTTCCAACACGGGGAATTCCTTCATATGTTTCCTCACTGTCTGACATGCTGGGATTTCCGTGATGTCCTAATTGCGGAAAAACCCCGTGCATACCAGGTGAGGCGAAGCCTGACTGAAGTGCATCACCTTGAGAATAACCTTGGCCTCCCGTACTGGCAGGTCTTATAGCTACATTAGACAAATACAAAAACAATTATTATTACGGGGGGTTGACCACTTTCATTTAGCGTGCACTATAACAGAAACAGTTGTTGCAACATTTTTTAATCACCAGTTTATCTCAGGTGGTAATTAAATGATGCTGGCATGATTTTTAAAATGAAAATATTATTAAATAAAAAAAAGAAAAACCTCACGATTTTGAAAAAATGTTTGGAACCAAATTTTCTGTTGGAAATTTGTTTGCTTATTTGAAAATAATTTTATGGAAACAGTATCCAATGAATATCATCCAACTTCAAGGATCTTTCGGTTAAAGTTGGTTGATGCTCACCCTGCTCTCACATCTCAGGAATCAAATGAAAAATGACTTTTTGATAAAATTGTTAAATTTTCTACAAAGTGGATTAATTTTCAACCAAATGAGAATAATTATCACCGAAAAATGTTATGCTTTATATTTTAACCAAACAACATACTTTTTAACAAAATAGTTTAATTTTCAACAAGGAATATTGATTTTCAACCTAAAGGTTGAATTTTTGAACAAAAACATTAATTTTTAACCAAGAAGAATACCTTGCTAGAAAAAACTCAATTTTCACAATATACGTGAAATATCCACCCAACGGCTTAGACTTTACCAACGTAGGTTAACTTTCAACCAAATGGTTGAATTTTGACCCAAAAAGATGCATCTTCGAAAAAATACATGAATTTTTAAGAAAACAGTTGAATTTTGAACCTAGAAATGACTTTCACAAAAATGTTGAATTTTCTACGAAGTAGATCAATTTTGGACCAAATGTCTTGATTTTGAAACTTTTAAAGATTATTAAAATTTTCAATCAAAAGGGATGAATTTCCAAACCATTATGACAAATTTTCAATAAGGGAAGATTTTTAAGTTAAGAAAGGAAGAACAAAAAGAACAATTTGACTACAGCAGAAATGCATTTTCAACAAACCAGAATAATATTTGAACAAAAATGGAATATAGTTACATTTTATGTGAAAAAAGGACTTTTTTAGTCAAGAAAAAAACATTTTTTGAAAAAATAGATGATTTTCTTACCAAACTGATGAATCTTTAATCAAATTGTTAAATTTTCAAGTCAAGAAGATGAATTTTCTAGCCAAGAAGATGAATTTTCAAGAAAAAATGTAATAGTTAATATTTCAAAGAATATTCACACAAATTTTCACCGGGAAATACGTAGTGAAAGTAACAATTGAAAAAATTAATTTTAATTCAAAGAAACCAATTTCCAAGAATATATTTTAATCTCCAACTAAAATATTCCCAACTAAACGGAAATGGAATAGTTAGATTTTTAGTTCAAAACTTGATTTTCAATAAAACAAAAGAATTCTCTATCTGAATTTAGTTGAACTTTTATTGGAATACATGAATTTCCAACTTACAGAGTCCTTGTGTTTGGAATGAAAGAGCGTCGACAGATGTTCTTGGTGGACGACCGGACGCAGTAGGCGCCCCACGATTCGGATGGTGTTGGCTTCGGCTATGTTGTCCTTCGCCACGAGTTCCTATACGAATTGACAATCCTGAATGTTGCGCTAGGGCATCATATCCTGCCTTGTCGAGGTCCGGATATTCAACAATATGGCCTTTCCCCTTCCAACCGCTTGGATCTTTTGAAGATTCTGTAAAAAGACTGCTGATATATGCAAAACTCATGTCTGATCCAAACGATCTAATATCGCCGCGAAAAATCGGCGACCGTCAACATTGGAAGGCAGTAGCTCCGAATCACACGAATCTGCTAAGTTTTCTGAACAAAATGTCGTTTCTAAAATTTTTATTAAAAAAATTCGTTCAGAGCTATTGAGCAAAATACAAGTAAAAATGCTGTAAGTAGGGCCACTGCTCAGATACGTGTACTTTCACATGACCCCAAAGCTAATAATATGATGGAAAAAATTTGGAAAAATTCTGGTGTGTTCTACAACATGTTTAGAATGCAGTAGAGATCTTAAAATTTAAAAATATTCAAAAATGTTATATTTGCGCAATAAAAGTTACTCAGAATTCAATGAGGCAAGGCACGTGCCACAGTAGTAAAAAGAAGTGGAGAAAAAATAGGTGTAGGGAGAAGAGGGTAGAAAAAAAAGTGGCAGGCAGAAGTTTTCCCCAGATGTATCCACGACCTTTTCTCACTCAGCAGGGCCGTTTCAAAACTTTGATGCGCACATGCGCAGATGACCATTGGTTTTACTTTAGTCCCAAGAGAGAATGATTGAAGTACTGTAGCCCCGCCCCCTGAAGAAATTTTCGCGGAATGTGGCGTTTGGGGGAGGAATTTTTCCGGACAACACGACGGCTAACAGTGCGTGGCCCGGTGTCGAGCGGCGCGTCGAGGAAAGGGAAAAAGCGGAACTGTGGGAACGAGGGAAGCGAGAAGGCGAGAAAAGGAACGTCTAGCACAAGTGAGGGAAAGGGTTTCTTGAAGAAAAACAGAGAAATTCGAGAGAGTCGGGACAAAAGCGCGGCCGAGAGTCCATTCAAGAGCAGTGCAAGAACACGCAGGACACCTCCGTAAAATATGGAGGGGCAGTCGGAGAAGGAGGCACTAGAGATTCTGTAAGGCGGGATTAGGGGACTGAGGAAAGACGTAAGGGGGACTAAGGAGCAGATGGAAGGTATGGGGGAGGACTTGAGGATTAGAGATGAGAAATGAGAAAAGGAGGTGAAAGGGCTGAGGGAGAGATCAAAAGGGTTAGAGAGGGAGGTAGGGTCGGTAAGGAAAGAAAACGGAGTTGAAATGAAGCAGCTGGAAGAGGAGATTAGAGTGGGGAAGAAAAGGACGGGAAAAAGCTTAAGAAGGTGGAGGGTAGTTTGGAAATGGAAGTAAGTGACAGTGGGAAGACCCAGAAGAAAGATATTTCGGAGATGATATAAGAGAGAGTGGGAGAGCGTAGAAATGAAGAAAAAGAGAGGGCGGATAGGGAAAGCATAACGGCAATAGAGTTGAGAATGGAGAGAAAAGAGAAGGCAGACAGAAGAAATAATATTTTGATAAGAGGGTTGAAGATAAGGAGCGGGGAAAAACGGGAGGGTATGGAAGTGCTGCTACAGGGTATAGGGTGGGTTGAATGCAGGGTAGGGAAAGTGAGGCTTGGCAGGAGAAAGTAGAAGGAAGTAGCGGTTGTGGAATTGGAGAGCTGGGAAGAGAAGTTGAAGAATGCTAAACGACTGTGCTAGGAGAGAGAGGAGTTAAGGGAGAGTAGCGAAGGTAGGGTATCGTTAATTAGAAGTAGATGAGGAAATGTTGGTGTGGGACGAGGAGAAAGAGGTGTTAAAGGAATTGCAGGGGAGTTTGTTTGGTAGGAAGTAGGGCGTGGGGGTAAAGCAGGTTGGAAAAGAGATGAAGGTGTTGTACTGGAACGTAGCAGAGGTAAAGAATAAAGGTGAGGATATCTGAGGGTATATCCAGGAATTTCATGTTGTGGGACTGGTAGAGGCGTGAGTAGAGCGAAAGTGAAAGGTTGTGTGCAAAAAAAGGTATGTAGAAAGAAAAAGAAAGAATTGGTGAAGTCTTGGTGGGATAGGAAATGTGAAAAATTAAGAGGAGGGTAAGGGGAAGTACAAGAAGTGAACCGAGGAACTGCAAAGAGGAAGGAGTACGTTGAAATGATGAAGGGGCTCAGATTGATGTGTAAGGAGAAAAAACAAATAGGTTTAGCAAGCATAGAGTGTGAATAAGCGAGAAGATAGGGAGTGGGGAGTAAAGGTAGTTTTTCAAAGAACCGTTTCAGGGCTCAGATTCACGGAAGAGAGATGTTGGCAGTAGACAAACGAGGGAGTAGAGGGGGATAAGTTGAATGACGAGGAGGTAGAGAAATAGATAAGGAAGTTAAGAAGGTCCAAGGCAGCAGAGCTGAACGGCGTACAAAGTATACGTGACGGTGTTGGCGGGGAGGCTGCGGAAAGATGTCGAGGACAATATCTACGTTTTACAGCACGTGGTGGATACAGAGTCAGCCAAGAAGGGGGCGGAAGTGTACGCGTTTGTTATGAACCTGGAAGGTGCGTTTCCTTCGGTGGATAGAGGGAGGTTGTCGGAGGCGTTGGAGGAGAGGGAAATGAAGAGAGGCCTGATCGAGGGGGTGAAAGAGATATATGGAGAAATGAAAGATAAGGTAGGAGGAGGTCTTACGTATGGAAAGTGAGCTAGAGGACGGAGTGGTAGGCGGAGTTAGAGTAGGAGGGGTTAGAATTTGGTCACTCGCGTATGAAAATGACATAGTGTTGCTGGCAAGAAGCAAGAAGGCATTAAAGGAGATGATGGAGAGGTTGAGAAGACACCTGGATAAGAATATGTTAGAGCTGAATGCGGGAAAGTTAAAAGTCATGGTGTTTAGGTGAGGAGGTGGAAGGGATCATGGAGGGAAATGAAAGTGGAACGGTAAGGCGGTGCTGGAGGTGAAGGAGTTTCTGTACCTGGGCTTCTTGTTTTGGAGAAATGGGGGAATGGATGGTCACATAAAAGAGAGAGTGCGGAGGGCAAATGTGGTGATCAGGTAGTTATGGAGGTTGGGTAGGAAGTTATTTCCAGACGATTTTGGGAGAAAAATAATATTGTTCCACTCGCTAGTGATAAGTGTGCTATTTCATGGAGTAGGTTCGTGGGGCTGGAAGGAAAGTGAGGAAATGAATAGGATACAGTAGAGATATGTAAAGTGGATGCTGGGGTTGGTTAGGAATACGCCTAATTATATTGTTAGGAGGAAAGCGTGAAAAATTTTTGTAGAGCGGGGAATTAAGCGGGTTAGGGAGTGTTGGTGGTTCTGGCTTCCTAGGGAGAACAGAATGTATGAATTGTGCGGGAAGGGGTATGCAAGGAAAAAACACTGGCTGAAGGATTGCGAGGAATTGGAAACGAGTGAGATTAACATGGAGGTATCATTGCATGAAAGAGGGGACAAAAGGGCGATCGCATGGCTAAAGGGTGTATTGGATGAGATGTGGAAGAAGAAGAGATATAATTAGCAGATAAGGATGAGATAGTGACCGCGGAGGCAGAGGTTGGCAATGCGAGGCAAGGTGAAAGATAGGGACATGCGTGTGAGGCGAAGCGAAGAAGGCATAGCGTTAAGAGCGAGCGGTCGTAGAATTACGGTAGCATCAAGTTTTGGATGGATACTAGTTTGTGAGAACTAATTTTAAGACACATTCTGTGAAATATGGAGGTTGCAAGCAAGGCAATTTTTCAGGACCAGCAGTTCAAAAATTAATGTTTACTTAATAATAAAATGGCGAAAGAACAATGTGTTTTCATGAATATAGTTTAATTTTGAACTAAATCATTTTCAATTAAAATCCAGAATCTTCTTCAATAAAAATAAATTTTAAAAAAAGTACGTCAATTCTCAACCAAGTCGTGGAATTTTCAACCAAAAAAACGAATTTTCAACAAAACCGAATTACTTGAATTTCCTCAAATTACCTAAATTACCCTAGATCGCAAGTGCTTACTCTAAAGCAAACGGATTTCACCCGATTAGAAGTTATTCGACTGGTCCAGGGGAGTACCAGAGTTGTTTTCCCCTCGAAAGGGATACATGATGATTGATGATGCGGATGCCGTCGCGGAGTAAAAATATCGTGTTTAAATCATAGGAATCCTCGAGAAATACATTAAAATATATGAATATGAATGTGAATCAATATAAATATATGAGGAATATCGATGTGGCCGAACTCCTAGATTATTATTACGATACTCACCAATTCCTTTAAAAAATAGCAAGGGCACAAGCACAATAGTCCCGAAAGCAGGCCTCATTTTCTTTTTGCGTAGATGGCACTGACTCTATTAGAATTTTTCACAGGACAACTTATGATTTTTTAGGAATTCTGTAGCTAATATATATACTAACCGACTGACGTACATATGTAGATAGGGGAGTGGAAAACTGGTGGGGCGATTCACACTCAATAACTGCGTTTCAGTTTGGGGAAAAATATGATTGGCTAAACCAGTGGTTTTTATCTTTGATCTAGCTACAAATATTGTTAGAAACAAAAAGACGCGGTGATCTAATGTATTGATTTGATTTTTCGCTATTTCTCTGATTGCCCTAAAAAATTTATTCGTGTAGGTGTCATAAATATTATATTATACGTGCCAGAATGCTTTGAAAACAGCAACCGACTTTTCACGAAAATAGGGAAACAAACTCTTTTAAACAAACTGAATGCGGGCACTAAATTTAATTTAATTTTGAACGCTTGTGTCTGATATAAATTTAATATCACTAATATACACACTGGAAAAAACTGTTTGGAACCAATTAAATGCATTTACTTGAATCCTATTTCTTAGCATCACCAAAATATTCTTTCACAGTAGAAATTTTTGTTGAAACCAGACATATCTTTTGTTGATAAAAAAAAAATGAATTATTGGGCTGTATTTTCTTGATTGAAATAAATATTTCGTTCGTTCAATGAAATGATTTTCTTGACTCAAAAGATCTAGATTCTTTGAAATCTGATTAATCCTTCAAAGCAATATTTATTCAAATCAATTAGTTCCATTCTTTGAATTTATCAGGACGAATTTAAGTCAATTTATTTATTGATACTTTGCATTAAGTCTTTAGCTTTGTTTAAAGAAACAAATTAATTATTTAATTCAAAATAATATTAATAAAAATCATAACATGAAATTTTTGGACGACTGTGAATAAACAATCAATAATTATTGTAAACTGACGAACTATAAGAGTGAGGAATCATTCATACTGAGGAAAATCAACATCACTTCTAAAAGAGGACTTTGAACTTTTTATATAATTCTAAATGAACTTGAACGCATTGAAAGAATGTTAGGCTTGGAAACCAGTATGTGGGATACTAACGGATCTCAGAAACGATTTGCTGGATAATTTTTTACTGAGGACAATTTTTGTAGCCAAAAAGTCAAGTTTTCTTTTTCGAGTTTTTTTAAAAATAAAAATAACCCTGCAGGTTTTGGGGTTTAATATTTCATCCCCCGCATCACTTGGAGAGGGGTGGTAATGGTGGTCTATAAATTTGTGGATTAAGTATTATTCGGTAGGTGAACACATTCCCACAATTTGAAGAAAATCGAAGAATATGACTTTTAAAGTTGGGGCAGTTGGGAAATAATGTCCCCTATACCAATGAAGCTTTTCTTTAGATGAATAAAGTATTCCGTTTACATAAATATCTATTTCTCTTGTTTAAGAAAATCTTTCATTCGATCAGAAAAATTAAATTATTCATAACAAATAATCAAAGAAATATTTCACTTGATAAATGCAATAAGAAACGTGTTACTAAGAAATCATCCAGGCCAATCAGTGTGACAATTTTCCCTAAAACTATTGCATTCCATCAATAACATTGTTCAATAACTAAAATAAATAAATGTTTTTTTTTTAAATAAATAAAATTGAAACCCTCAATGAGCATTTCGAATTTGTTTATAATTTTTTTATCAATCCTTGACACAAGACACAACTTTTTATTTTTGTGAGATTTTCTCGTACGAGGAGCAGCCTTCATTCACAGCCTTTCAGAATCCATATTTTTTATATAAATCCACGGTCCCTGAAATAATTGCATTTTTCCATGGAAGTCTGAGAAAACGTTATTTGAAAAATTCTTATTTTTATAACTTATAATGGCGACAGGTTACGTCACTTTTACAATTCCAGGGTATGACCTTCTCATTGTTTGAATAGTGTTGATAATGCTACACGATTGAGTTATTTTATTAAAAATTTATATGTTTCACGTTTTCTATCTTTAGAACCTCTTTTTAATTCAGATTTGGGAATTTTTAATTAGATTAAAATTACATTCAAAATCCTATTTAACGTCCAATACTCAAGTTAGTGTATAGAATTCCCGAAAGGTAAACAAGAATCCAACTATAAAATTCGGACAAGCACCACAAAATGCTCCTACTGCAATTCCTAAAAACAAAAAAATTTGTTTCTTTGGACAAAAATAAAAAAAGAGGAAAGAAAAATGAGAAGGCAGCCAATCGAATCCCCTTCCTTCTTTTTTTGTTAATAATTTTCAGAAAATTGGATCGATAATTGCAAATTTCTAGTGGAATCAAGGAAAATATACAACCAAAAAATTTCTGAAAATCAAAAACGGAACTATGTGGAAAAGTAGAGCATTAAATCCTAAATTAATTTCGAGTCAATTGATCCATTGTAATTTTAAGAGTCTGAAAAATTATAATTCTTCTTCAATTTGTTCAAGAAATCAGAAGAGAATGTTTGTCGATTGGAGACAGACAACGTCGCCTTTATGATTTCACAATATGACCTTCTTCTTATTTCAATAAAGTTAAAAATGTGAGAACATCACGTCGTTTTATTAAAATTTCCTATTTTTTACGTTTTCCATGTTTATTACTTTTTATAATTAATATATACAGTTCTAAATAATTTTCTTTTTATGAAGTAATTAGTTTTCCACTATTGAATTAGAAAATATCTCGACTACTCAAATTAGTAATTTTCTACCATTCTTTGGTGACTTACTTTGCGCTAATCGAATCTGAGAAATTTACCTACATTTTAGCTAAATATTGTGAATTTCGATTCAGAGAGTAAAAAATCTTATAAACTAAAATATACTTCTTTCAGCGCCTTATTTGATTCTTATCCTTCTCGTGCCTGACTGAGAAAATAGATTTTCTTGAAATTCTTGTAATAATCTCTGGCGCAAAATAAAACTTTTTACTCTCGTAGCATTTCCTCGTACGACGAGCCATTTTTTATTCACAGCCTTATAAACAATATTTTTGTCATAAATCTCCGCTTCCCTACAAGCCACAATTTTAAAGTCAGTAAAAAATTTGCTATTGTAGTTATAAATGGTATTTTAAAAATATTTAACTCGCTTCGTATTGTGCTAAAACTTATGATTTTTATGAAAATTGCATCATTCCTGGAAAGCATATATATCAAGCTGAGTGGAGTTATGATAATAAAATAATGATCAAAGTCCGGTCCAATCTTGATGAGGTGATTTTAAAGAGCTTTATTTTCAGGGCTTCGTATACCCGAACTGAAACACTTATAGTTACGTACGGGTGTAATAATTTCAAAAAATAATTGAACACATTTTTCTTTTCAAATTTTTTTTTCAAAACATTTTTTTTGGTGTACATTTTGTTCTCAAACAATTTTTTTCAAATTTAATAACATTTATTTTCAAAAATTTTTTTTTCATAATTTAAAAAAAAAAAAAAAAAGAAAAGTTAGTTAGGACTATATTAAGGCTTAAATTGACGTCTTAATATGATACGAAACCCTTCCTTGTAGGCGCTCGGCGCCGACTTTGACTAATTTTCTCAAGTAGTATAATTTTCGTATCAGAAGTTTACGTGACATTTTTTTGTTAAAATTTGACTTTCTTTAACAAATATGCATAAAAGAAAATTTATAATTGATTGGATTACATGGATGACTTTTAATAAACAAATAACAAGTCTAGACGGTTTCCTCTTAAAAAGCGCAATTTTTGAACAATAATTGACGGACAGAAGTTTTCATTCGATCGGACATGTTTTATATTTTTAAGCAATACATTATATGGTACAACTTTTCAAATATGCCAATTTTATTCAAATAACAATTGTTTGTTACGCTGTAAAATGCAAATTGTTTATCCTACGAAAAAACTGCAAGAAGCAAAAAAGTTTCACCTATGCTCAGAGATGCTAAACATGTTTTGATTAAATTTGGTTATTTTGATTGTGAGTTAAAAATTGTGATTGTTATTTAAAGGGTTAGGTTTGAAAGCAGCTTTCAGCTGCACCTTGCCCTTTGGGTTCTTATGTTAACTCTGACTGCCATGTACATATCATTCTTTTTGCGAACTCAATGAAGATTACATGTGAGGAATTCTAGGATCCGGAAGCTACGATCATGGTTCCCTCAAAACAACCAATTCCGACGCAACTGGAACGTGTACGTCATCCGCTTCTGCTCCTTCTGTCCTGGAAGGTAAACAAGAGCGGAAAATTTACGCGAGATAACATCGTGCAACACTGTTCCTTGGAGTCAGGTCTCTAGCCGCGGATGACCTTACGCGGCAGACGGGACAGTTGACAGTTGACAGTAGAATGTTATGAGGAACAGTGTTGACGGACCAGATGAGGTGATCCCAGAAGAACAGCCTTTTGCATCCGTTTCGCGATGGAATGAGCCTGACGCTGGCAAGCCGGAATCTTGTTGAGTTGGCTAAGAAATAAGGCTTTCATACCTTCCAGACAGCCGATTATGAGAAATAGAAGATGAACTTTGTAGCCTTGGTACAGCCTGCTAAGCTCGAAAAGTAGTGGTCTTCACATCTTGGAGGACAATATCAGGCTTCTTAGCACTGATACGTTGAGTGGTATGGAATGAGAAATTCGAGTAGATCTTACACTGATCATTCTCCACAACGGACTCGAGTTCCCCCTGGGCGTATGGTAAGACCAGCAGTAGATCAACACCATAAAAGTGCCTAAGATGGTAATATAACACTTTTAGAGCCGCATTGTGTCTCTCTATGTAACCGTAGCGTGCATAATTTGAGCATCCACTGAGAACATGTCCAAGTGTTTCTGGCTCTCGCTTGCACGCTCGGCAGTTGACATCGCCTACAGGTACATTCATTATGCGCTCGCGGTAAACTAAGGTGTCTATAACGCCATCTCGACAGGTAAAACGAAATCCCTCAGTCTCCGATTTTAATCCAGTAGACTTGAGGAACAAGTTGAACAGACCCATCGAGAGCTCTTTTCTACGTATGATGCCGTAGAATTTACCATGAAGGGGCTTGTCAGCATGTTCTCTTAGTAGAAACGTATGTTCTGCTTCCTGTACACGACTTTTGAGCACCAACGGCGTTAGTGATGCTAGGCCATGTGTAGTGTCGCTGGAGTCAAATGGGAGACCAAGCTCCTCTGCGGCCCTATCTGCGGCACGGTATAGAAACGCCGCAGAACTGACGACTTCATGTTGATGTACGAGTCGCATAGGAGAATCTGTGCAATTTAGAACTGAGCAGGCTACAGCCAGAACCGTTCTTCGATGAAGACACTCTAAGCTTAGCAAGCCTCCACCCCCTTTATCTCGAGGGAGGTATATTCGAGGTACGGAAGGTCTAGGATGATGACTTTGATGGATTTTCGTGATTTTGCGTGTGCTTTGGTCAAGATCGTTCAACTGATCGACGTTCCATTTTATTGCACCAAACATGAAGAGCAGTATAGGAACGGCCAGCATATTGGTCGCCTGAATCTTATTCTTTCCAGCTAATTCGGAAGCCCAACATTTCCGAAAATTTGGCGATACCTTTTTCCAAGGGCCGTTTTCAACACACGCACATTCTGGGTTTTCGCTTGCCGTATTCCAAGATATGTATGTGTTTCTCCATTACCAAGATGTTGAATGGTATCTCCGCCTATGAGCTGTACATCCTGATCGTCACGTGATGATGTAGTTTCTAGTCTTCCTTGGTATGTTGGACGTAGGCACACTTGTCCAGTCCGAAGCTCATGCCAATCGCTCTGGAGTACCTATTTACCGCCTCCACAAGGATGTTAAAGTCCTCTTTCGAAGAAGCAAAGAGTTCGAGGTCGTCCATGTATAAAAGGTGTTTGACCATATATTCTCTTCTGTTCAGCGGGCCACATAGGTATCCAGAGCTTTTGCCTCGGAGCACAATAGATAGAGGCACGAGGGAGATGCAGAAAAGTATGGGACATACAGAGTCTCCTGGAATACCCTTGTTTATATGTGATATAGCTTGTAGTCACTTGTCTTTTGTCAGATGTGATGACAAATCTAGTCCGCCACAAGAGCATAAGCTCTTTTATGCATTTCACTATGTTTGGATGCACCTCCAGGCACTCAAGGAACTTAATAAGTAGCTCATGGTTCGTGTTATAAAATCAGCGTTTAGTTTTTTTTTCGACGAAACGATTTTTAAAATTTATTTTTCTTACTTTTCAGATTTCTATTTGGTTTGTAATACGTTTATAATCTTTCAGAAATATGTTTTACACGGTTCGGACAGCATCTCATGCTTGAAGATTCATCTCGATCCATCATAACTTTTTCAAATTTTTGTGTATTGAGATCTCTAGAGATTCATCAAATCTGGAATATAGTCTCTCGTTTTTTTGGAAATTCGATTCTTGAGAAGGTTTTTTCTCTCTCCTGAAAAAATTGTCCCTTTGGACTTACGTGCTTTTACCGCCACACCCTTCAGGTTCCCAAATGCCCCAATTTGAATATCTTCGACAGATCAGACTTGAATGTGCATGCAGACGGTCATGACTTAGTCGTTACATCCCAGCTTTAGTATGCATGTCATGACGGTCATGTCTAGCCTAAGATTTACATATTGTAATACGAACTTCTAATTTTATCTTAAATCACTAATATGCGTTATAAAATGAAAGCGGATTAAAAATTAGGTAAATATTATTGTGATTAATTTCCTTATAACTATATTTCTTTAGATCGATTAGAGCCGCTGCCCGTGACTTGCGTCCTATGGTCAAAATCGACGGGGCGTCTGACTGATTATAATAGTTTGCTATTTTCAGTATATTCTTATCTAACCTAAACAGGTGAAAATTTGAACGAGACTTCAGGAACGAATTGAAGGTTAGTTATGAAACCTTCTTGCATCGACAACATTGTATCAATAAGAACTTATTCGTTCTCTAAAATTTCTCACCTCATTTGACCAGTGCTTCTTATTTTTATATAAGTTACGGCTTGAACTCATTTTGAAGCTTCTGTGAAATTAAAATTTTTGGACGGTAACAGTTAAACATTGCGTTCAATTTTGAATGAAATGCTTCACAATTATGGGTTTTACGCGTTGTTGGAGAGAATGCAGCCCAAATTTTAGGTAGAAAACTGGAATTACTTGGAATAAAATGGCGGAAAAAAAGAGAGAGGAATACTACTTGGCTAGGCCCTCCGTCGATTTTTACCATAGGACGCAAGTCAACAGCAGCCATTCGCACAGAGCAAAAAATTTGATGTGCACCTATGTTCAAGTGTGCAAATGTAAGAAAACAAATTCTCAGTTTGAGATCATTCACATTTGAACTGCTACAAATGTAACATCATCGTTTTCCTGTGCTAAGTTCCTAAAATGTCGAGTAAAAATATTAAGTATGAATGAATTCGTTCACAGGAATTCCGGAATATGACAGTATTTCAGAGATTTTCAAATATATCAAGGTTTTTACAAAATTTATAAGAATTATCAGGATTTTGGGGTATTTCAAATGATTCTAACAAATTTTCAATTTATTCCAGTAATGAAAAAGGATTTCGAAGAACTTCCACATATTCGATTTGAAACTGTCAAAAGTGTTATCTGACACTCGTCAAGTATTCCCTCATGAACTCAATTTCTCTTGAACCCTCAAAGAATACAGTCATGCTTTATTTAATGTGAAAAGAAACAATGATAAATTCTTAGGCACGATTATTTTAGAATTATATTTCTGCACACAAACAATTTAATTCATTTTCATAGAAGTTTTAAACCGCGAAACTAAAAAATTTAACTTGTAAAATGAGGACATTCAAGAACTTCGTCAAAGATGAGTTAATTTTCTCAATTAGTATTGAGTACACTTTAAACAATGAATAATACAAATGATAAAATAGCTTTGGAATGGACGGACACTTTGACTGATGAAAGGCATGCACACGGTGAAGGTAAAGGTCAATTTTCAGGTGATGAATGGAAAATGGGGCTTTGGAATGCTAGAGGGGCAATGATCCTACGTAACAGAATTACGAGAAACTATTCGCGTAAGGAAGCTAGGTATTTTATGTATACCTGAAACAAAGAAAAAGGATGCGACACTAGAAACATTGAAAATGGGATATTGAAAGGTGACTTGAAATATGGTCAGGAGCAGCTGGTGAATCATATGGTAGTCCAGCGGTCGGTTTGATTATGAATGAAAAAGCAAGACAGCATCTAAAAGATCATGATTTCGTATCCCTCAGGTTGTTGTGGGCTACAAGGAAAATAGGAATCAGAAGATCTTTTATCATAGCGTGCTACGTCCCAGTTGATGGTGACAGCAGTGAAGCAAAAGACGCCTTCGGTGACAGTCTCCATGATACTATAAGTACTTGCGATCATGGTGGAAGAATCATAATACCAGGAGACATGAACGGATGGTTCGGCGTCCAGCGTAAAGATACAGACAGGGTGCTGGGTAATTTTGGGGATCCAAGACAGAATGATACCCGGAGAAGATTGGTTAGCTTATGCTTCAAGAAGGGCCTATTCATAACAAATACTTGACTTCGTTATTGCAGATTGAAGACTGAGAGAACTAGTGAAAGATACAAGAAGGATGAGGGGTTCTGAATCCAATAGTGATCATTGCCTTATAGTCTCTAAAAAAACTTAGGTCAGGGATGAAGAAGAAAGAGAACCGAAAAAACGAAACAAACCCGAAACAAGATGAGAGACTTACAGAAACTGGAAATGCGAAAAGCTGATCAGAATAAGATAAACGAACGCATAGTTCAGGTAACTTGAGAGACGCTAATAGATAATAAAAATATAGCATGCGCATTAACTTTGCTTGAGGATGTCATTGTTAGGAGTGCGACTGAAGTGTGTGGTATTGCGGTTGTGGAAAGAGTGTCTGGTGATGCATGGCGGAACGACGAATTTCAGGCAATTGGCCAAAAAAAGAAAAACGCATATGAAAGAAGGAATGAAATCACATGCATTAGCGATAAAGAGAGAAATACACTTGAAAATGATTACAGAGACAAAAAGAGAAAAGCTAAACTACTGGTCGAGGAAAGTGAAGATAAAATCAGAACAGAAGAAGAGAAGAAAATACAAAACGACTTTGAAGGAACCAAGAAGCTATTATATAAATACATAAAATGAAGCAAAAGTACAGAGATTACAGAATGAGGAATAGCAAACATGAAATGCTATGTTGTACAGACGAGATACTAGACGCTTTGACAGACTCTTTCAGTGAATTATTGGGAGATAAAGCTTTAGAGCACCACAACTGCATAGAAGTACAAGAGCTAGCATGAAAAAATGCATGGACGTGAAGAAAGCTAGAAAGGTATGCCAGGACAGAAAAGTGTGGCGACAAAATAGTTTATAAAAAAAGTGCCAGCGCAGTGAATGACGCCTGAAACAGAAGACCTTGGATACTAATGGGCCCGAGTGGGGAGCTTCACATGATAACTTTGTGAGGCTCTTCACTGGGAGTGATCGCTAGCGAGATTAATCAGCAACCTGGGTCGGAGCAGTGTTGTGGAACAAACGTATTATTTGAATGAATAACATGGGAATTTTAGATATATCTGAAAATCAACACTCCCTTCCTACCCCTTCCTCACTGAGTGAATCATGTCTAGCCCGAGAGTGAAATCGCTTAATGGTATAATAATAATAATAATTTCCAACCAAAAAAGAGGAATTTTCAAAAAATGAATTAAATTTTTCAATAAATTGTTGAATTTCCAAATAGAAAGAGATCAATTTTTAACTGAAATAATGAATCTCAAACCAAATAGTGAAATTTTGAACAAATAGCATAAATTTTCATAAAAAAAAAAATGTTTGTCAAAATAGGTAAAATTTCAACTCGAAGGGATGAATTTTCAAACAAAAATGACAAATTATTATCAACAAAGGAAGATTTTTCAGTCAAAAATAAAAAAAAAATAAACCAAATTGTTTAATTTTCGAGCCAAAAAGAGGGATTTTGAACCCGTAAATATGAGTTTTCAACAAGAAAGATTGTTTATAACATGAAATTCAATTTTTAGACGAAAAAAGTACTTCTTTATTCCAGAAAAAATGATTTTTCTGCAAAATAGATTGATTTTTCATCAAAGTGATGAACCTTTAAACAAATCGTTGAATTTTTAAGCCGAGGAGACGAATTTTCTATAAAACAGTTGAATCTTCAATCAAACAATATAATTTCTCAACAAAAAATTGCTTTTTTAACAAAAAATATGAATTTCCTGCCAGAAGAGATGTATTCTTATACCAAAAAAGACGAATTTTCAACAAGAGTTCAATTTTTCTACCAAGAAAGATTTTTCAGTCTTTATTAAACTTTAAAATTCAGGCAATACTTTGGAATATTGGAAAATCTCTCCAACTTTTTGAAATCATACAAAATCCCTAAACTTGTGAAAATAAATTTTTTGAATTACAAGAAATTCAAGGAAATCAAGGAATTTAAGAACATTTTTTGAAATCGCTCTAGATTCTTAAAATCTTGTAAAACGACCTGCAAAGAAGAATTTTCTGAAGATAGTTGAATTTTCAAAAAAGAACTTCTCTACCAGAAAAGATGAAGTTTTAGTCCAAAGTGACAAAATTTTTCGACCAAAAAAAAGACTTTTTAATAAAACAGTCGAATTCTTAACAAAGAGTAATTTTTTTTCTCTACCAGAAAAGATGAATTTTTAGTCCAAAATGACAACATTTATGGACCAAAAAAAAAAGACTTTTTAATAAAACGGTCGAATTTTTAACAAAGAGTGATGAATTTTGATCCAAATAGATCAATTTCCAACAGAGGGAAATTTGATTATCAACCAAATTCATTTTCAACAAAACAGTTAAATTTATAACTATATAGTTGAATGTACGAAATGAAATGGTCGAATTTTCAAATAAAAAAGTATAAACCTAAAGATATATGACTCTTGAGAACATTTTTAACAGAAGAGTTAAATTTTCAACTGAAAGACAAATCTTTAAAAAAAAGTCAATTTTCAACGGAAAATGAAATATTTAAATGTTGAACTAAACAAATTAATTTTCTACAAAAATGACGAATTTTCAACAAAAATAAAAACATAAATTTTCAACTAAAACTATCAACCTTCAACTAATAATGAAATAGTTAAATTTTTAACAGAGTAGTTCAATTTTCAACCAATAAGATTGATGCTTGAAAAAGTAGTTAACATTTTAACCAGGTAGTTGATCTTTCAACCAAAAAAAGATAAATTCTCAATGAAAAGTTTAATAGTAGATTTTTTTAATAAAAAAAGAATATTAGCTTTCAACGAAAAGCAGTTGTATTTTCTCATTGATTTCTCTTAGTAATTCAGTTCGCATGTGTACTTTGCGTATTAGGTAGATAGCGGACTAGAAAATAGATTAGGATATATACATTTAATAAATTTTTATTTACTTTTCTTGAAATTTTTTTCTATATTCCAAGAATACGCTAAGATATTCGGGGTTTCAATGCGTCATAACTGCGCTATAGTTTGGAAACAAACGCCACATTGAAATAACTATTTGTATATCAAATAATACATTTTAGACTATTTCAGATAAAAATCTGAGACTTGACAATATCATCCGTTAGAATATTAATTTAATTATAAAATAATTTTTCCTAAATACAGAGTGTTATTAAGCGTGTTTTCTTTAATAATTTCGTATCTGCTAATAATTTTGTATCAATCCGTATCAAAATAAATTTGATTTAATACTTCCAGTTGCTCTTGTTCCATTTTTATAACAATTAATATAAATGAAAACCCTCAATAAGCATATTCAATTCGTTTGAAATTTTTTTATTAATCTTTGACACAAGATAAAACTGTTTACTTTCGTGATATTTTCTCGCACGGTGAGAGATTATTTATTCAAAGCCTTTCAAGCAATATATTTTTTATATAAATCCATGCTTCCTTGAATAATTGCAATTTCCTATGAAAAACTATAAAAATGTAGTTCAAAATTATTCTTATTTTTCTAACTTTGTACAAACCATCGAAATGCAATGTTTTCAAATTGGCGACCGGCTAGGGCACGTTTACAATTTCACAGTATGACCTTCTTATTGTTTCGATAGTGCTGATAACGCTACATGACTACGTTTTTTCACAGAAAAACGGTGATGCTCAAAAGTACGCCAAAATCGGTATAGTTTTGAGTTGCAAAAAAAATGAGCTTCTCCTGCTCGTTTTGAGAATTTTGGGAAAGTCATCATTTTGAGACTGTTTCTTTCTCATTTCGAGTATCGTTTCCCAGATAACAATTGTGCACGCACGATGCGCGCAATGTGCGGGTATTCGTGCGGGTTACCCCGCACGTCGTGCACGCATCTGATCACACAGCTGCGACATCAATTGATGCACACATGGGTCGCACGTCGTGCAGTCACAATGCGTGCGGGCAGATTGCACGCACGAAGTGCCTCGCATTACGTGCGGGTTCATGCGTCGCACGATTTTTATCTGGGTTTCTGTTGGGCTAAATTTCCATCCACCTGTCAAGATGATTCTTTTTCGTTATTTAGATGAAATAAATAGTAGTGAGCGCGTAAATCTTTTTAATAAATGACTAATTTTTTTTCTTTATACAGTGCGTATTAATCACATAATATTTAAGTGTAAAAATCACTTTCATATTTCAGACTTCACGATCTTTCCACTATTTCCCTTTTTATAGAATCCTTATTCTTTTCCTGTTTATAGGAAACTTAACCCTTTCCTTTTGGTAGTAACTAAATTTTCTAGATTAAAAATGCATTAACTCTTGTCATAACAATTCATTTTTTTTGTTGAAGATTAATTACTTTTGGCAAAAATTTATCTCTTTGTTCACAAATTTTTTATATTTTGTTGAAAATTTGTTTTTTTTTTCTTCCTTAAGGTCTATGTTAATAATTTTAACTTCAATTTAAGTTAAAATCATTCTTGGTTGGAACATGAGCTGTTACATTTTTTATAGAGAATGGATCTTTTTTGGTTGAATAAAGTTCACCTAATCGGTTAAAAGTTGAACTTCTTTGTGAAATTCTTTGTTTTGTTTTGAAGATTCATAAGACAGGCCCACAATGAAAAGTGGGTTGTGCGGAGATCAGAGTATGGTACCTATACGTATCTTGGGGCGCTGAACACGAATCTGACATCAGTTTTGCCCCAGCACGTCAGGATTTTCCCCTAGATGCGGAAATTCCATAGTAAATCAACTTTTCTGGGTATAGATTACCCTTGATATTAAATTCATCTGGAAACAGATCAGGCATGATATTTTTACGTATTTTGGGGCGCTGAATACGAATCTGACCTCAGATTTCCCGAGAACGTCAGGGTTTTCCCCTAGACGCGGAAAATTCTCTATAAAATCAGCTTTATTGGGTATGAAGTAACCTTTGTTATTGAAATCGCCTGGAAAAAGATCAGGCATGATGTTTTATGACTTTTGGTGCGCAGAATACGAATCTGAGACTAGTTTCCCGCCGTCACATCAGGGTTCTCCACTAGATGCAGAAGATTCTTCAGAAAAGTAGATTTTCATGTACCGAATTACCACTGGGTATGAATTTATTTGGAAAGTAGGCTGAGTATGGTCTCTTTTTATATTTTAGATGCTGAATACGAATTTTGACTCAGATTTCCGCTAACTCTTTGAAGTTTTTCCTGAGATCCAGAAAATTCCCTAAAAGCCAGATTGTTTTAGTATAATACCACCTTTGTTAGTGCAATTATGAAAAAAAAAGCATTTTGGTGGTACTTTTTAGGTAGAATTCAAATGGGAGCTTTCGCTTCAGAGCCTTCAACTTTTTCCATAGACTCGAAGAATTCCCTAAAGAGATCTATTTTTTATATAATGGCGTTGTCGTAAATTCAACTTTGCAGCTGAAAACTTTCTCATGAGCCTGGACAAATTTAGAGTCGAATGCACATTTGGCTTACTTTCCAAGCAACTGCGGAGATTTCAGTGAGGAGCAGGGAGAGCGATTCCATCAGGATATCAAGACAGAGGAGCGTGGGTATTAAGGACGATGGGATGAGCATATGATGCAGACTTCTGCTGGATGCTGAAAAGAGATTGTAAGAGAAAAGGGAGAAAGAGAAGAAGGAAACCACTCCATAGATCTTACAGTGATAAACGTGTGCGCAAGACCAGAAAACAATATAATAAAATTCTAATTCTAGTACGGAAACCTAGGTAATGTCGAAAAACTCTGGTCAGATGTGCTTTTAGTGTGTCTATCAACAAGAAAAAATTTTGAAGTAGGTTTAGTCCCCTCCTCTCAGATCCTGCTGGAGCAACTTGAGCTGATGGAGGATGACTCAAATTCGATTAGCTCTTACTAAGATCTGGCTACATTATATGTATGATGTTCAATGTAATAAGGGTGACGTTATACCCGCGAGAATTGCGTTGATAGGAAATTTATCGCATCTAGGGGAAAAGCCTGACATGGTGAGGAAGAACCAAGTTCAGATTCGTATTCAGAACCCCAGAATAGATCAAGATATGATTTTCGGGCCGCCTTCCATATGAATTCAATACCGAGGGTATTCCATGTATAAAGAAGCTGATTTTCTAGGGAATTTTTCGCATCTAGTGTAAAAGCCTGACGGGATGAGGGTGAACTAACGTCATATTCGTATTTAGTGAACCAAAATATATGAAGCTGATTTTCTAGGGAATTTTCCTAGTCTAGGGAAAACCCCGATATGATGGTTGGAAATAAGTCTCAGATTCGTGTTCAGCGCCCCAAAATACACAAAAGTATCATGCCTGATCTTTTTCCAGATGAATTTAATACCAAGGGTAATTTATACCCAGAAAAGTTGATTTACTAGGGAATTTTCCGCCTCTAGGGAAACATCCTGACGTGCTGGGGAAAAACTGATGATTCGTGTTCAGCGCCCCAAAATACTCATAGGTACCATACTCTGATCTTTTAACCCACTTTTTTTTGTGGGCCTGTTAAATTATAGTTTAGTTGAAAATTCGACTTTTTGGTTAGAAAATTATTCTGTTTGGTGATAAATTCATCTTTTTCCTTGAAAAATTAAACATTTTATTAAAAATGTATATCTTTAGCAAAAAGTCCAATTACTGAGTTGAAAGTAACTTCTTTGTTGAAAATTTACTTTTTCAAGTAAATTATTTTTGCTCTTTTCCCAATGTTTAAAAAATATTATTGAAAGAAAAAAGCTATCTTAAACAGGAGACAAAAACAAAGAATGGAATAATTAGCAGAATAATTAGAGGAGGGAGGTCCAGGTCTGTAAATGACTTATAAAAGTTTTGTTTGAAATTACAACAAGAAGTTTATTACAAAGCAAAAAAGAAAAATTTGGAATTGAACATATTTTGGTATCACCCCCCCCCCCCTCGTCCAGCAAAATATATTCACAAAAAAGAAAGAGATTGTTCAAAATATGTTGCTCTCTAATGTTTATTTATTATTTGTTCTGAACTAAAAAGGCAAAGCAAAGGTAAACGTTTCGGAAAAACCCGTAACTTTCCAGCACTTATCTGAGAGAAGATAGTTATAAACAATAATAAATTGTGTTAACAACTATTTTTTATAACGTCCATTAATTATTAATTAACTGAGTGAAAAGTGGACAGAAACTTAAAATTTTTAGAAAAGAACTGCACATATCTGGCATTAATATAGATGAAGATAGTTATTGACAATAATAATTTGCTTAAACAATTATTTTTGCTCAACTACAATAATTATTCTGTCACTCTAAGTGAAAAATAGACCAATAGTTAAAAATTTCAGAAAAAACATTATTCACAATTAGTGAAAATCTTTTAATTTACTTAGAGCTGATTATATTAATAAGAACAAGATTAAAGAATTTGAATCGGTTACGTCTTGTAAAACAGGGTACGTCACCTCCACCGACATATATATGTTTACTGAAATTCCTTGCAAATGGAAAAAAATAATTATTTACACACTAACTTTATTTCCACAAAAAAAAGTTAAAGCTCGGGGTTATACAATTTATTTTGATTTCATAATATATTTTAGTCTTTCAAACCCTGTTATATATTGGAATGAACAATCGACAAGAAAAGTTCACTAATTGATTAATAACGGTTAAAAAAACACATTTTTTATAAAAATCTGGCTTAAGAGATTTTGAAGCGAATAGCGCATCTAGAAATTCTAACACGAATACTGAATGCAATCGGAAAAGAGATTCGTTAATTTGAAGAAAATTTATTTTTATCAAAGAAAAATATTAATTCAAGACACATATTTTTCTGAGTGTGAATTATCAGATAACGCGTATTTTTAACGCACATTTTCAACGCTTTTCCTTCTTAGCACTAATGTTGTCAACTTTAAGAAAAATAATAAATATACTTAAACTTCCTATGAACCATCAAATGTAGTAAAAGTTCCTTCTAAAATATGTGGGTATCTTCAAAGTATCGTATTTTTTGGATATAGAACTAATCTAAAACTGTTATAAGATCTTTTGTTGAACTCTTTTGGACAGCTGGGGGGGGGGCTGCTTATATGAAAACACAAAAAACTCTTTGAAAAACTATTTTTCAAAATTGCTAAATCATTGCACGTAATCTATTGCCTCAAAGAACAAAAAGTAGTATTATTCAAGTCGAATTTTGTAAACTGAGGAACTGAGTACAAACCAAAATCCGGAATTCATACAATCAATATAATTACAATTCTATCAAAAACATGAATAAAAATGAAAACGTCTGGCTTCTCTTGAGGCCATGTCATACATTATTCACGTGACCCAACCAGTCCTGAGATCGATATTTTTTGTCCCATATTTAAAAATAAAAGTTAAAATAGAGCGGAAAAAAATTTGGGAAAATATTAAGAAACATAAAAGGACAGTGTAAGGTAAAGCATAGAGTTGGGGAAAAAAAAAATTTATTATTGGAATAACAAATATCGACCGGCAATCAAGCGATCTGCATTATCAACAGTGCTGACACCATGGATATATCAAATATCAATTTGTTTATTTGTACCAAGCCAGCAAATATTATCAACTGTAATTATTGCAAGCGATGTTTGCATGATTTTCCTCAAGACATGTGAGCCAGAACCTCAAAAATGTTTAATTGGGAACATTCAAAATTGGTTACAGAGTTCTACAGCACGGTCGGTATTTTTGTGAATTTTCTTATACATCACATTTTTTCCTTCAACATTTCGAGCCATATGTTGTATACAAACGCAGATTACAGTTTCCTGACGCTTTCCCCAAAGTTTCAACTCGATATCTCATTTTGTGTGGACATGAGTTGTTGCACAAAAAATGCCGATATTGCTCGGTTTCAATTTCTTCAAAAAATTTTTTTTCCAAATTTCGTTCCAAAGGTTTTATACAAACGTACATTATTGTTTCCTGCGGCTTTCCACAAAATTTCAACTCGATATCTCATTCGATGTGGACGTGAGTTGTTGCAAAAAAAATTATCGATAATTTAGGTCACGTGACTCATGTATAACATGGCCTTAAGATGGCTTGGACTTATTCCATCTGAACACTTGGCTCCTGATAACAATTTCTCCCCTTCAGACCTTTTCACAGATTTTACTACAAAATCAACACTCCTTGCAACCAGCACTCCTTGCCCGTCCTCAGTTCCCTTAACGTTTGATGATATCAAATTATTATTTTTTGACATAACACAAGAAACCCTAATGAAAAAACTCTTCGAGGTAAAATCAAATCCTGAAGGATCTGATAAAATCTTTCAAAATCTCTTGAAATATTTTGAAGCTCTTGCAAATTCTCAGGAATCTTCAGTGAGACCTTAATATTCGTTGAAATACATTGAATTTATTGAGATCTATTGAAAATCCCTTGAATCTTCTAAAAAACCATAAAATCTTTGAAATATCTTCACTTTATTGAAATATAATAAAAATTACTTGGAAAGATTTAAAATATATTAAACTATTTTAAATGCTTTGAAATCTTCTGAAATGCCTCTGAAAATTTTCAAAACTCTTGAAAATTCCTTGGATTTCTTAAAAATACCTGCAAATCATTTAAAAACTTTTCTAATTATTTGAGACTCCTTCAAATCGTTTTATATAGTTTAAAATCTTTATAAAAATTTAAGATCTCAGGAAATACGTTGAATTATTTGAAAATCTCTCCAAATTTTTGAAATTCTATGAAATCCATAAATTTTTGTGAATAAATTCTTTAAAACACAAGAATTTCTGGGAAATTTAGGAATTGAAGAGAATGCTTGAAAACTGCTTGAAATTCTTGAAATCTTGTGAAATCCTCTGGAAGAAAGAATTTTTTATGAGAAAGTTAAATTTGAAGAGAAGAACTTCTTTAACAGAAAAGATGAATTTTTAATCCAAGAAGACGAAATTTTCAACACAGCAGTTCAGTTTTCGGACAATAAAATGACTTTTTAACAAAATAGTCGAATTTTCAACTAAGAATCAATTTTTTCAATAAAATAGTTGAATTTTTAAACAGTCAGTTGAAATTCCTACATACAAGGATGAATTTTTTTCAAAAAGATAAATTTTCAACAAAGAAAAATTAAATTTTCGACGAAACAGTTCAATTTTCAACAAAATAGTTAAGTTTTCAACCAAATAATTGAAATTTCAACCAGCAAAGATGAATTATCAATCAAATATGACTTTTTGACAAAATAGTTGAATGTTTAATAAAAATCACATTTTCAACAAAAGAGTTGACTTTTCAACTAAAATGATGAATCTTCAACAGAAACAGAAAAACAAGATTTCGAGCAAAGAAGTATAACCTTCAACCAAATAGTTTTTTCAATTAAAATAGATGAATCCTTCCCGAAAAAATGTAATAGATGATATTTTAACCAAAAAAGATTTTAGTTTCAAATAAAATACAGTTGAATTAAATAAAAAAAGACAACATTTTGAACAAATAGTAGAATTTTTTACAAAAAGCCATTAATTTTTAACCAAGAAGTTGCATTTTTATGAAAAAACGATGAAGTTGCTACCAGAAGAGATGAATTTTCAAACCAACAAGACAAATTTATTACAAATAGTTGAATTTTTAACCAAGAAAGATTTTTAAATTGATAGAGAAAAAAAGCTGTTGAACAAATTGTTTAGTTTCAAATTCAAGAAGACGAATTCTCTACAAAAGAGTACAATTTTTAACCAACTAGTTGAATTTTCTACCAGAAAAGGTCAATTTTCAATCGCAAATGAAATAGCTTAATATTCAGTTGGAACCATTAATTTCCTACAGAAGAGAGACGAATTTTTAAGAAGAAAAAAATGAATATACAACCAAATATCATCAAATTCCAACTAATAATGGAATATTTGAATTTTGAACAAAATAGTTGAATCTTTAACCAATAAAATAAATGTTTAATAGAGTTTTATTGTCCAATTTTCAAATTTACAATCGGAAAAAATTAAGTTTCAATGAAAAATAGTTAAATTTTTTTATTGGGATTTATTAATTCAGTTCGCATGTTTACTTCACGTACATATGTAAAATCTGAGTGAAAAATAGATAAGGCTATATACGCAGTTAGTAAGTTTTTATTTATTTTCCTTGAAATTGTTTTCAATCTTCCCAGATTAGACTGATATAACGAGGTTTCTAATGTTCCTTAACTGCGTTGTTGTTCTGGGATAATGACATCATTGAAATAATGTATAGAATTCCTAAAAATGAAACAAAAATTCAACGATAAAATTTGGACAAACACCACAAAATGCTCCTATCGCAATTCCTGAAAACGAAAAAATTTGTTTATTTGCACAAAAATAAAAAAGAGGAAAGAAAAATGAGAATTTTATTTTTTTGCAAAGAAACAAATTTTTTTTGTTTTTAGGAATTGCAATAGGAGCATTATGTGGTGTTTGTCCAAATTTGATCGTTGAATTCTTGTTTTATTTTCAGGAATTCTATACATTAACTTGATTATTGGACGTTAAATGGGATTTTGAATTTGATCTTAATCTAATTTAAAATTCTTAAATCTTAAAAATAAAAATCCTTGGAAATTCTTCAATATTTTTCAAATATCTTAAAAATTCTCTGAAATCTCTTAGAATTCCCTCAAATTTATTGAAAATAGCTTGAATCTTCTGAAAAACCATAAAATCTTTGAAATCTCTTAACTTTATTTGAATCTAATAAAAATTACTTGAAATCACTGAAAATATATTTAACTATTTCAAATGCTTTGAAATCTTTTGAAATCCCTCTAAATTCCTCAAAGCTCTTAAAAATTCCTTGGAGTTTCTAAAAATACCTGAATATCATTTGAAAACCCTTCAAATTATTTAAGATTTCTTTAAATTGTTCTATATATTTTTAAAGCTTCATAAAAATTCAAAATCTTAGAAAATCACGTTGATATATTTGAAAATCTCTCCAAATTTTGGAAACTCTATAAAATCCCTTATTTTTGATTAAGAAATATGTTGAAATGCAAAGGTTTTTCGGAAACCAAGGAATTCAAGGAAATTCTTCGAAACCGCTTAAAATTCTTGAAATCCTGTGAAATGTCCTAAATAGAAGTATTCCTCAGACGACAGTTAAATTTTTAAAGAAGAACTTCTGTAGCAAAAAAGATGAATTTTCAATCCAAAGAGACGAAATTTTCAACACAGCAATTGAGTTTCCAACCAAAAAATGAATGAAAAAAGTTTTCAACAAGGATTTAATTTTTTCCACAAAATAGTTGAATTTTCAAATAAAAGAGTAGAAGCTCAAAAAGATTTGATTTTTTGACAAAATAGTTGAAAGTATAAAAAATAATCAAATTTTCAATAAAAGAGTTGAATTTGCAACTAAAATGATGAATCCTGATAAAAAAAATTAATTTCGAACAAAGAAGTTTAACCCTCAACCAAGTAGGTTTTTCAATTAAAATAGATGAATTCTCCTCCCAAAAATGTAATAATAGATGATATTATATCCAAAAAAGATTTTAATTTCAAGTAAAATAAGTTGAATACAATAAAAAAAGACGAAATTTCAACAAAGTAGTAGAATTCTCCACAAAAATCAATTAATTGTTAGAAGTTTGATTCAGAATATTATTCTTACATAGTATGCGCACATTTTTCATAAAATAATAAAATCATTGTAGGAGTGCTTTTGCCAAAATTACAAATTTTGATAAAAAACCAAAAAAATTGTCATAAAAATCTTTTTTCACTCACGGATTGTTGAAAATGAAATATAGCGTTAAAACAGTTCTAAATTTTTTTTTTAATTATAACTGTTGAATCTTCAAAGGGTTATATTTTTTTTTTTTCGCAAAATTTTCTCCTCGGATGATGTTTGGATATTCTTGATGCGCAATTAAAAAAATCGTTGAAGCGCTTTTTCTAAAAACGTTTTTTATTCTTATTTTTTTTTATTTCTGTGTTTTAAATATAATAGGCCTCTTTTTGCTTAGGAGCTGAGTCAAACATTATCATGAAATTTTTTTCCAAAATGAGAACTGTATAATCCATTTAAAAATATTTACCTCCCTGCCTATTGTGCTAAAACTTATGAGTATTACGTTAAGCTTGAAAAGAACATATCAAGCTCATAATAGTTACCAAGTTTTTTTTATTAGAGGAGATACCTTTGATCGATATTGTAGATTTCCATTTTCACGGTGCGTGGAAAAATTTCTCTTCTGATTGATCGCTACCATCTTTGATGATATTACAGATTCCTCGTAAAATTAACCACAAAATAATGGTAAAAGTCTAGTGGAATCTCGGTCAGGTAATTTTTCTGAATTTTAGCAAAAATTATGCTTGCAAAAAAGTTTGATTTTTGCTCAGAATGCTAAGAGATATTATATAATTTTGTTTGTTTGTAATTGATAAAATTGTTTGAATTGGTATCTCAGAGACCTCTTAGCGCATTCAGAAGTATTAGTGACAACTCGATTTTAATTTGAAGAAATATTCCTTTGGCACTCATGGTCAAGTGGTGATTGCTGTGGACTTTGCAACCAACGGACCCAAGTTCGATTTCTGCTGCAGGTGGATTTTTTAATCGAATTCTTCTGTTTTAGGTTCATCAATAAATATTGATTCGCATCCATGGCACATTCATTTGGTATATCAAATGTAGGATACATTCGTATATTAAAAGTTTAATAATAATCTTTAAAGAATGTCGTGTAGAGAAGACACTAGTTGACATATATGAAAGAAATTCTTTGAGATGGCTGGGGCATGTTCACCGAATGAAAGATGAACGATTAACGAAACAAGTGTATCAAGGTAAAGTAAACAGCAGTGTGCCCAGCGGCAGACCGCGGGAACAATAGTTAGAATGTGTAAATGAGACCCTAATTCGAAGAGATATAGGAAGCCATCGAAACATAAGAGCTAGCATGAAAGAATGAATGCACGTGAAGGTAGCTAGAGAGGCATGCCAGCGCATTTTGGGGTACGAAATTTGATATTTTTAATTATTTTCGTTCATTACCCAACCTTAGAAACGCGAGGTCCGTAACAGTCCAAAATTGTTAACGAGTCTGAGTTGGTAATTGAACTGTTTCTTCTGTGAGGTGAGACTGGTTGACGGTAGATCGGAGATTCAATTATCGATGCACTTGTGAGATAACTGAATTTATCATTAGGAACTGTAATACAATGTTTGAGTTATCCTGCTGATTTACACTTGTGAAGGAATAAAGCACGTTCGCTCTGGTCCGAGCATGAAGATTAATTGAGGATGTTGACGCGCGGCAGCTAGTGAGAGAAAACTTGACGGCCCTCAAGTGGCGCCCTCCACTGAAGACGAGCTGAAGCCAAACATACCGTCCGCGTCGTTCCTTGAACGACTATCTGCTAGCCGCCCGCCGTAGATGTCGTATTTCCAGGGTCCGACTGGACTGACATAGTTTCAAGTGGTCTTTTCGACAAAGCATCCAAAGGAAACCATACTAACGTTGTGATTGGCCGCACATATTCGCCATTGGAGGTTCTGATGGTGGCACCTCGTACAAGACCGTCCTTGCCTGGGTGGGTCTTGAGAATACGAACCAGAGGCCATCGCCCATTGACTGACAGGAAACTAGGGTGGACAACCAGAACTGTGTGTTTAGATACTCGAGACTTCAACGGTTCCAAAACTGATTGCGGAGAGATCTGGCTAACTTCCAATGGGTAAGTTGATCGGGATTTCGCCCTTGCATTTCGAGGTCGGATATTGAGATCAACGGTCTGCCAATGGCAAAGTGACCTAGGGTCAAAGCGTCGAGATGGTCAGGATCCCCCGTCAATGCAGTGAATGGGCGACTGTTGAGAATCATTTCAATGCTGGCTAAGTGCGTGCTAAACTCTTCATAGGCGAGCCGGCGGTTTCCCAAAATGCGTTTAAAATGTGTCTTCACCAGCTTGACCCCGGCTTCCCAGACGCCCCCAAAGTGAGGCGGTCGTGAGGTGTTAAAGTGCCATGTAACCTCCTGTGTCGCGAGCGATCCAGAAACCTATGTCCAGCTCATCTGCGAAGATTCAAAAGTTTCCCGTAACTCGACATCAGCTTGACGGAAATACGTGCCGTTGTCGCTGCACATCTCTAAAGGCTTACCTCTCCGACTGAAGAATCTCGCCTAAGCTCCCATCAAGCTGTCGGTTGTCATGTTGTCAACGAGTTCGAGATGCAACATATTGGTAGCCAATCATACCAAGACAAAGATGTAGCCTTTGGTTGAACGAATGCTTCTTCCTTTAGCGGATAGTATTTGGAAGTGTCCCGCATAATCTGATCCGGTCTTTGAAGAGGGCCGACTCGGAGTGACATGCGCTGCTGGGAGAGAAACCATCACTTGGTTGGATGACCGACCTCGAGAGTGAAAAAAAAAACACATTTCGTCCAGTCAGAGCGGCGTTTCGTTTTTCCTCCAAGAATCCCAGAACGATGTGAGTGAACAGCGGCCATCGATCACTGGTGGGCGTCTCTCTATATACGATAAGCCAGAACTCTGTAGTCGACCTCGAATTCTTATAATCCCATCAGTGTCGATGAACGTGCCCAAACCTTGGAAGTGAGGCCGCGCAGGTGGGGAAGTTAGGCTTCGTAATCGTTTGAACTTTTCTTGAAGCTATAAGGAGTGAATCAGGCGAACGCAGACATGAAATGCGGCCTTCAATTCATTCGCGGTGATAACTTTTCTTTTGGGTACAGGGTCCTCAGGCTGTCGGCGATGTTAAATCCAACGAAGCATGTATATCTATGTTCTGTATCCAAGCTCTTGAGTGCGCAACAAACCTTTGTGGTCGGAGAATTGACAAAGGATTCAACTGGAGCTGAGTTATTGATGGAAGGCCAAAGGTCATCGGTGGAGGCAAGCCAGTCAGGACCAGTCTACCACAACTTGCAAGATAATAGCTCTGGAGTTTTTGGATTCCGTGGGAACATAACGCCAGATTAACGCTGGCAACTGCTCCAGAACATGCATGTAACTGGAGCTCGGCAGTAGACTGCGTGTCAATCCATCGAGGAATAGATTGTTCTCTGATGGCCTTGAGATTCCTTGTAAATTGGGTCCATTAGTTGATATATAAGTTTACAATCGGTTCATTTCACTCAAAACCTGTTCTCCACAAATCCTGGACAAGTAGTTTCGCTCATAGAGTGACGGGCGTGATTCAATGGCAAGGATCAAACAATCTAGCAGTGGTGGCTAAAATGTTGCGCTGCGTCAAATTATGCGAGTCAATCTCGGTTGGAGTCAAACCAAAGCAATCATTCTGTGGATCCCAGCAAACGCCGAGCTCATTGATCAGATCGTCGCCGCAAAGTTGAAGCCAGGTCGGGCGAAGACGGTCTCTTTAGGGTAAATCTTCTGGCAACTCAGGTCATTTGGCGATCCATTTGCGGAGAGGAAATCCGCCAATCTGCAGAAGATGAATAAGCTGATCCCGTAGCTCCTTCGCTTCTCGAAGGTCATTGCATCCCGTCAATATGTCGTCGACGAAGCGATCCTTAAAAAGTACTCGTGCTGCATCTGGCCAGGCTGAATCATGATCTGTGCACAAGTTTCGCAAGGTTTTTTGGGGTAGATAGGGTGAGCATGACGCACCATAAGTCAAAGTTAACAGTTGGTAGTGGACGACTGGTCATTCTCACGGGCACTCCATACGATGCGTTGCAAATCGACGCATTCTTTATTTACCAGAATCTGCCGATACATCATGCAGACATCGGCACAGAAAGCAATTTAGCGGCGTCTCCACCGAATCATCGGATGGCCCAAATTAGTTTTCAGCTTAGGCCCAATGTGAAGCGTGTCATTAAGGCTGTAGCCAGTGGACGAAGGTCTAGATGCATTGAAGACTACTCTGAGGCGGCGATCATGATCTCCCCGTTGCCAAACTCCATGATGTGGTATGTAGTAAGTGGGGCGACAGTTCGCTCACTGCTCGGGTGAAGGTATACGTCTCATGTGACCAAGTCAAGCATATTTCATCATGAAACAAGTGTGCGCCTTTGCCATTTCGACGTCTTGACTTGTGTGACGCGGTAGATTTTGAATTACCGTTCGTGTGACCGCGTCACTAATCATGAACCACTGGCTCCGACGGTTTCAGTTTTTATCTTCCAGTGTAAATTAATTTCGAGGGGAGAGCCGCACCTAAATCTCAGAGCACTCACGAAATTTCAATTTATATAAAAAAAAAGATTAATTCCTTCGGTTCTCCGGTTGTCCGAGGTAACTTGGGTTTTGTAAACCCGGGCTCATCACTGACCAGCGGACATGATAGCCGACAACGAAGAAGGAAGGAAGGCTGAGAGAGAGAGAGAGAGAGAGGGACTGAGACTGGAGCGCTCTACGAGCCGAATCTGCCCAGGATTTCTACCTTGAAAACTCCAGCTTCGTCACGGGGAAAGCCACCAATCCTCGACTTCCCCGTGCTGATGCTCTTGGCGGGTGTGCTCTAAATCTTATCAGCTGACGGGATCCGGGACACAGAACTTACCGACCTCTCCACCCGGATTGCTCGTCAGTGGAGAAATAGGGCTAATATCATCTAAAGAAAACCTATCACAATGGTTTCTTGTGTAATTTGCCACTCATAATTTGGCTTCACGAACCACACCTTCACACCCTTTGTATTTTGAATTGGGTCCGTGTATCTTATCGGTTGTACCGCACGACTACGTTTGTTACTGCGCTTTAATTGGCTGATCGTTGTATTATCGCAGAAAGACTCTCTCACATGCTCCCGAGCGAATTATCGATTGGCACTCTCTCTTCGAAATTAGAGCCAGGCGAACGTGCCTTTGGGACGCTTATTGTTGTTTAATATTTTGATTTGACTTTAATTTGATTTGCACCTTGAAGTTCTACGCTGGTTAGGGATGGTCAAGGTATGCTTTCTTATGTTCTGGCAAATTCGCTCGGGGTTGAGCTCATAAGCACCGACTTTTAGACCTTTTGAGATGCGAGTTCGCCTCGACCGAGTTCCGCCACGTCTCTTTGCAATATAAGATTTGTATTTGCTCTACCTTTTTTTCGTGATGCTCTCTTTCTTTCTTTTTCCTAATTAAATATTAGAGTTCTGGAACCTTGCCTATAAAATCATTAGAGTCAGTGATTTAATTCTCTTGTTTTACTCAATCTTGAGGTGACGGGTTTGGCATGGTTCGAATAGGGCCGCCAAACCACGTGCTAATTGCTTAATTAATTTTTAAAAATGACAATGGTGCGTAACGCGTTGCTCTTAATTCAAATCGCGATTCTGCTGCTCGATCAAAAATCCTATTGTTAAAAATTTGTCTCTCCACGTCCTTCATTGAATAAATACTTGTGCGATCTTGTTAAACATCAAATTGGTCTCAACCGACTCATTGCTGCATGCAAACTCTTCCCCTGATTTACTCTTTTAGAATTTTGAGCCAAGCCGAAAATCTTTGCGAATAGTGTTTTCTTTCAAAACTTCTTCCCCGTTCTATAAACATTAAAAATGGTGATCAGCAAGAATTCCGAAGGTCACTGCTTAGTAGGTTTTGTCAATTGATAGTGACTGGCGCATTACAAATATAAACTTCGGAATTCTCTATTTTCGTTAACTGCATGGCCGTTTGTGAGACCCACGGTCACAAAATGGCGCCCAACGTGGGGCCAAGTGAAAATAAAATTTTTGTAGAGACTTTTTACGTTTTTAAATTTTCTGCAACTTTGACTTGAGCAATGAGTTGCTATTGAAATATTATTGAAAAATTTTGTTCTATTATGAGAGTACTCGAAAACGCGACCTTAAAAGAAGAGAGAGAGAGTCTTTTTTGGAGATGATGGTGAAAAGTTTCTTCCCAGAAATGAAATAGACTTACAAGAGAAAATTTTCTGGATACTGTCACTCGAATGTAAAAATTAAGCAATTTATTGAACGGCAGCTTTGAGCCCCCTGACCCTATTATCGCATTCATAACATTTTACATGCATGATAATTGTTTCTGATTTTTGTTGTTTATGATATACCAACGGCGATACCACGCTGAAAACACCAGTTCTCGTAATATCACTGAAGTTAAGCATTGTTGGGCGTGGTTAGTACTTGGATGGGTAACCGTTCAGGAATACCTGCGTGCTGTTGGCCCGTCGTGGGTGTGGTGGGCCCACATTGGTAGTAAATATCCACCTAGAAACACTACCCGAATAGGGTAGTGAGGCAATGAACTTTCGAGTTCGAACTGCTAATCTATGTATGTATGTATGATATACGTGAATTGCATTTCGTTCTCATAACACTGTTAATCATATTTATCTATCACTTTGTGCGTTATCTTAGTTTCACACAACCCGAAAAACATTCATTTTCCCGTTTTCATTATCGACATCTTATCACTGAAATCAGTCATAATTCCTGAGGTCCGAAGGTAGAAGGCATTGGTTGGTTGTCGAGTGAGAGAATATGAATAGGAGAGCGAGCGAGATACAGTGCATGTCCGACGGAGTAGGGAAGTAGGCACTGGAGTAAAAGGGAGAAGGATTGAAGAGTGAGAGACACGTAGGGAGTGTAAATATACTTATAGCGTTGCGTTGCTCGATCCATTTTGCTTGATAGTAAGCAACAATATTGAAGCGGTAATAGGTCTGTAACAAATTAAGGACCGTATCAAGTAGAATAAATTGTTTATTGAGAATTGAACAATTAATTTTCTTTAGAGTTTTTTTACAACTACGGGCGGTAATCAAAGATAGCTTGAGGTCCGAGAATATATTTGATATTTGTTGACTTTGCTTTCCGACCTTACGAACTTGAAAAGGAATTTAGATCCCCTTATAGGACCCTTTATAAGATTTGGAAGGGGTTTCGAGCAGATTTTTTTTCAGGATTCTTTTTTTTTTTGAATTCTTTCCTATTATTTGGGAATCGAACTTAATCAATTTAATCGGGTTACTGGTTTTAATTCAAGATGGCAGCATCTTCCGACAGGACACCATTCCTGGGAATTATTGAGGATGTAACCAGGTATAGGGAATTTAAAAGAATTATCATTGATATGGATGATAGTCAAATTACAGAGGCATTGGATTTATTGTTACTGGATTGCGGAGGCACTCGTAGGGAGAGATGTTCGCGTTTAAGGAGGGCTGTGGGTCTTCTTAAGGGTTGGTCACCACGCGAATCGGATGTGACCTCGGTGACCTCACTGGATACCGATACCGAGTTGAATTCGGTTGAACAGAATATTCCTCCAACACACCCACAACACTCCCCACGACAGCACCCCCTACTGACTCTTGTTTTGACAGAGACGACCCCCCTCGAAGTTTCTGATTCTGCGGTACCAATCACAGTTTCAGCAGAAACAAGTGTGAGCACGGTTACCATTACTACCCCCGCTGATACTGCAACTTATGGTGGGAGGGGAGCAATCTCTAAGACAATCACAACTTCCGCGCCAATGGGGGCTGTCTCAACCCCTAGAACTAAGCCATCCCTCTATCAACCGACCGGATCGGTATCTAATTTGGGCCTGTCGTTCAACTACGCGAATTTTTACAATTTGAATCCTTTGCGGTTACTACCGAATAGGGAGGCCGAATTACGAATGGTTAGCGAGACAATACCAGATGAGTACAGATTTCCAGACCCCTTGAGATCACACATTCCACCTCAGATGCAGAAGATGAGAACCCCAACGAATATGGCAATGCAGGTGGAGTTCCGAGGCCCAGAATGAGCTCGGTCATTGCGGGGGGTAGGCCCTTTGAGAGAACTCGTAGAGAATATGTACCGGAGGAATCTGACTCAGTGCTGGGCCGCAGTAGGCCTGTGAAGCCCGGGTTTGACCACACGGGAGGCAACCAAACCCGGCACGTTACCGAGAGGTATGAGAGCATGAATAGCAGTTCTCGGAATAGGGGTGGTAATAGGGATTTAGGGAAAATAGTCCTTAATTGCAAATTGACATTCGACGGAAGTACCCACTTGAGTGCTGATACCTTCCTAACTCGTATCGAGGATCGGCGTCGACTCACACAGGTGACGGATGAGGAGTTGTTGTTGTCAATGCCGGTCCTTCTTGACGGCCTAGCCTTGAAGTGGTTCCGTATCCACGAAGAGGAGTTCTTGACCTGGCCTTACTTTAAGAGAGAATTTCGAGCCCATTTCGGGGAGGACGACTATGATAGACGAGTTCGGGAGCAGATTCAGTGCCGCACCCAAGGAAAGGAGGAGAACATCAATGAGTACCTCACCAACATGCAGAGTCTCATCGATCTTCTCAGCGACGAGATCTGTATGGTCGAGCAGCTGGATTGGGCTCACCGAGGCCTAAAGCCGAAATATCATCAGGTGATTAGACGTTCGGACTTTCGCTCTTTTCGGGAGTTATCACAGCTGGGACGATGTTGGGAAAAGCAATGGAATGTTTATATGAAGGAATATAAGCCCCCACCTCCTCCCGAGAGCTCATTCCTTCCGGAGTTCTCTTACCGACCTCGACCCGCACCCAAGGAACCCAAGAAGACTTCCTCTTCGGCCATCACGGAGGAGTGCACGGCGGCACTTCACACCGTTGAAGCCAAGGGATCTCCCAAATCTGAGCCTTTATTCCCTAAAAACGATAAGGATAGGGCTCAGTCAGGGGCCACTAAGGGGGGGGGGGCGGGAAAAGCCTAAAGATAATAAGGAAAGAGTAAAGGCGAACGACAAGGTTAGCGATTCCGAAACCAAAGAGGTCGTTTGTCACCGCTGTCAACAGCCTGGTTACTACCAGATAGGCTGCGCACAGGCTCGCAAACTCCAGTGTTATAAATGCAAAAAGGACGGATTTACGGTTAAGACATGTCCTGATTGTTCGGGAAACGACGCAGGGAAGCAGTAAGGTCGGTCGTAGCTGTTTCCTCTGAAGAAGAGACCGTCAGGGAAATTGAAGATACTGCAACCGACCTAGACATTAACTGACCAGCCTCCGTTCAAGCTATCAACGATTTTTACAATTATAAAGGGGTGGGCAAGCGAATCCCACAGAACGGGTCAACAGGGTACTTAAAACTATGATAGTCGCGTTTCTCCATGATAATCACAAGGAATGGGATTTGCACCTCCCAGAGTTCAGGTTCGCGTACAATACCGCAGACCATAAGTCCTTAAAGGTATCTCAGGCTTTCCTTAATTTCGGCCGACAGCCGTTTCCGTATCGAGACCTTAAACGAAAATTAGAACGAGACAATGTCAGGACTTTTCCAAGACCCGAGGAGTGGTTAGAGAGGGTTAAAAGATTGGAACATCTCAGGGATATGATAGTCCGTCGCTTGGATAGGGCTTACGAATCTCAGGCCAAAAATTATAATCAAAAGCGCAGGGATAGGTCTTTTCGGGTAGAAGATTTGGTCCTTAGGAGACAAAGAGTCTTGTCTAAGAAAAAGGATAATGTCGCAGCTAAACTCTCGGAGAAATTCGAAGGTCCCTTTAAAATTAGTAAGAGAATCTCGCCTATAGTCTATCGCTTGGTCACGATCGGCGGAAAGTTCGCGGGCAGGAAGCATGTCCGACACCTAAAGCCATACTACAGTAATACAAAGGATGAACAGGCTGATGAGGAGTCGGATGTGGTCTCACATGCACAAGAATAACATTTTTTTTTTGGCTATTTGAAAGGTCGCGTCTGGGGCTGGTTGGGCACTGTGATGCCTAGTTTCGAAAGATATTCTTTTTTCTCCAACTCCCGAGACGTCCCGAGACAATGCTGGGCCAGGTTCAACCTGGGCCAACAAGAAAGTGGGAAGCGCCTCCAAAAATGGTTTTTCTGGACGTATCAGTTTGTTTTCTCGGTCAATAAATGTGTAGACGTTTAGTTTTGTTGGTGGGTTTTTTTTACCCAACCCTCGTTGTTACCAGGCCATGAGCCTCATTCTTTCTGTGTCTCAAGATAATAAATCCAATTTGTAGAAAAATAGCATTTGTTGTCCTGCCCCGAGATCTGTTACTAAAGGCATTTTTTTTATTGGAAGTAGTGTCTCTGGGAGATGAGTCTTCCGGTTATTTCACAACGACTGATTTTATGTATTAAGTTATCGGGGAAATCATCGGTGGCGTTATGGCTGCTGTCATCCCGATTTAAGCGCGGTAATCACCGGGATTGGAAGGTAAACCGATTTGTTTCCGAATATTGGGGCTCCATCTGTCTGTGCTTACCTATTTTTTTTTTTGCATAACCTATCCTTTCCCGATTTACCCTCATGGTGATGGTTTTTTTTACTGTTTTGTTGGTCGGTTGACCCCGTTACTGTTCATTTTCACATATTATGCTGATTTTGTTTTCCTAATATCAGAGAGCTCTGAGACTGGTGGGATTCGGTTTTGGGGGCGGGAACTACCGCTCTGATTTTCTCGTTGTCATTGGCGCCGGAGCCACTGGCTCCGGCGGAGTCAGGTTTTATCTTCCAGCGTAAATCAATTTCGAGGGGAGAGCCGCACCTAAATCTCAGAGCATTCACGAAATTTTAATTTATATAAAAAAAAAAGATTAATTCCTTCGGTTCTCCGGTTTTCCGAGGTAACTTGGGTTTTGTAAACCCGGGCTCATCACTGACCAGAGGACATGATAGCCGACAACGAGGAAGGAAGGAAGGATGAGAGAGAGAGAGGGACTGAGAGTGGAGCGCTCTACGAGCCAAATCTGCCCAGGATTTCTACCTTGAGAACTCCAGCTTCGTCACGGGGAAAGCCACCAATCCTCGACTTCCCCGTGCTGATACTCTTTGCGGGTGTGCTCTAAATCTTATCAGCTGACGGGATCCGGGACACAGAACTTACCGACCTCTGCACCTGGATTGCTCGTCAGTGGAGAAATAGGGCTAATATCATCTCAAGAAAACCTATTACAATGGTTTCTTGTGTAATTTGCCACTCATAATTTGGCTTCACGAACCACACCGTCGCACCCTTTGTATTTTGAATTGAGTCCGTGTATCTTATTGGTTGTACCGCACGACTACGTTTCTTACTGCGCTTCAATTGGCTGATCGTTGTATTATAGCAGAAAGACTCTCTCACATGCTCCCGAGCGAATTATCGATTGGCACTCTCTCTTCGAAATTAGAGCCAGGCGAAAGTGCCTTTGGGACGCTTATTGTTGTTTAATATTTTGATTTGACTTTAATTTGATTTGCACCTTGAAGTTCTACGCTGGTTAGGGATGGTCAAGGTATGCTTTCTTATGTTCTGGCAAATTCGCTCGGGGTTGAGCTCATAAGCTCATTTTAGACCTTTTGAGATGCGAGTTCGCCTCGACCGAGTTCCGCCACGTCTCTTTGCAATATAAGATTTGTATTTGCTCTACCTTTTTTCGTGATGCTCTATTTCTTTCTTTTTCCTAATTAAATATTAGAGTTCTGGAACCTTGCCTATAAAATCATTAGAGTCAGTGATTTAATTCTCTTGTTTTACTCAATCTTGAGGTCACGGGTTTGGCATGGGTCGAATACAATGGTGCGTAACGCGTTGCTCTTAATTCAAATCGCGATTCTGCTGATCGATCAAAAATCCTATTGTTAAAAATTTATCTCTCCACGTCCTTCATTGAATAAATACTTGTGCGATCTTTTTAAACATTAAATTGGTCTCAACCGACTCATTGCTGCATGCAAACCCTTCCCCTGATTTACTCTTTTAGAATTTTGAGCCAAGCCGAAAATCTTTGCGAATAGTGTTTTCTTTCAAAACTTCATCCGCGTTCTATAAACATTAAAAATGGTGATCAGCAAGAATTCCGAAGGTCACTGCTTAGTAGGTTTTGTCAATTGATAGTGACCGGCGCATTACAAATATAAACTTCGGAATTCTCGATTTTCGTTAACTGCATGGCCGTTTGTGAGACCGGCGGTGATACTTGATGGCCGATGCAAGGACCTTAGGGATGCTAACGCTCCATTTAAACTTTCGCGGAGCATTTCTAGACCTTCTTGTTTCAATGGTAGGCGAACTATATATCGTCCTTCAGAAGGTCGTTGATTACAAGCGAGGCTGACTTCGCACTATTCATCAAGTCAAGTGGGTTTTTCAAAGGTAACCTCACAACCTCATTTCAGATAAGAATCCTGGTGATTTATAAATTAGGAAAATATGTACATCGTATTAGCAACCTTATTTCTTGATCAGTACCAGGATGAAATTAAAAAAAATTATTATAACATACATCATGGATAATTGTAAAAAATTAAAAAAAAATTTAATGTATAAAACCTGAAAATATGTAAAATCCTTTATTAGACGCTCTAATATGATCTCACAAACAGTCTGTTTCCGTCTTCATAACTTAATAACTTCAAACTGAAAGCGAACTAAAATGGTTCATTCTTATCATAAAACAAGTGAGACTGTTTTGTGAGAACATTTACGAAACCGAATGTAATCTAAAAGGATATCCTTGATGTGTACGCTTTTACTTCCGCTCATCGAATTGAATGAGTTCACCATTCGCGAGTTGAAACGCAGTTCAACAGGTATTACATACGAGTACATAAACTTGGACACGGAGACAATGATTTTAGCGCACTGAAATTTGTCGGGATTCTGAATGTTTTTTTTTTTTAGTATTCCCTCCGTGATTAGTCCAAAGTTAAAGATGAATATTCCAGCGTTGATGTCTCGCTCCCACGTAGTACAATATCTTGGGCAAAAGAAGTACCAATGGAGGTTTTGCGAAATCACAATGCACTGCTCAACGTATTTGCTGCACATTCTAGTGGTGCAGTGTTTCTCAACACACAGAACTATCGATTATCCAGGTCCATGAACTATTGCATACTCGACGTGACGCTTTTTCACTAGTCGAACTGGGCGTGCTATATGCCCGGGTGCTGCAGGCTGCGGCCTTAACGTGACGTAGACGCTACTGCCGTCTATCAAGGCAGGTTGTGGCTAAGTGCTTCCTCACTAGGTAATGTGGCCGTAGACTTACTGTCCTCCTCTGTGGTTCGATGGTTTCTATTTCGGAAGTGCTGCCTCGTCTCATCTTTTTGTCTCGATTCCTTCCCCTAGATGTTCCTCTTAGTCTCCCTCCTCTTCGCTCCTTGCCTGTCTGGCTTGGGAGGCCCTGCCGGTAGCTACGCTACTGCCAGCATGGCCGCCGAGGTCATTGGAAGAAAGATCAGGCCCTACTGCGACGACAACGAGGGAACATCCCATAGTAGGGGAAATTATTGACAGAATCTACTTTTTGAGGGACCACGCCATCTGATCGTCAAAGATTGCTTCAAGGAGAGCTGATGCTCTTAATGAAGCTCACTGTCCGCTCTGAGCGATGATATAAGAGTGAGTTAATCGTCTGGCCTAGGGCGCAGCCTTATATAGTCCTTGTGTTCTGGGGCTGTATCTGAAACAGAAGCGAAAAATAGCACAATTAAACAATCTGTTTAATCTAGGAAATGATATTTTGACTTTTTATAGAAAAATTTGAGAGTCGAAAATTTATGAAGGATACTCACCGTCTGTTCAGAGTGTCTGTGCTTCAACAATCGATTACTGTCCCTTCGGAGGAGTCGCTTGAAGCACCGAGCGTCCTGTTCGTCAAGGATCGCTCAAAGAAGAGGTGTATTGTCTTGCCGTAGCTAGAGGTGTTCTCTGAGCGGTGCCACAAGAGTGAATGACTGGTCTGATTTAGGGCCACAGCCTTATATAGTCCATGCTCTAGCCTTTTTTCGAAACAGAAGAGGAAACAAATGTACAATTCAGCAATATATCATATCTAGGGAATGAAATCTTCAGTTCTACAGAACGTTTTGCAAGTCAAAAATGTCTCAATACTTACATAATTTTCTGATTGAAATATATTCCAATAGCAATTTGTGAGGCATGGAATGCACAGAGATCTATGAAGCTGCATAGTGGGTCTGATCAGATGACAGAAAAGTGACTTGCCCAGCAGAGGCTGCTTCATCTCGTGTCCATATACGCTTGCCAACTCATCAATACGAATCGATCGTAAAATGAGAATTCTCACTTTTACAAATTATGCGTTCTTGACTTTTGTTAATTTTTGGTTGACGAATTACTACTTGAAATGACGCAATTTTTAATTAATTGTTGTTTGTGTGATGAATAAGGAGAACTACATGCTTATTATAAGGAAAAAGCACTGGGAATTACGAAAGCTAAAATTAATTACAGTTTGTGCCATGAATGAGTCATTCACTCGTTCTCTAGCCCAGTTGATGGTCATCCTTTCTTTCGTTCTCGCCAGCTGGTTGGACATTCCCTCGTTCTCTCTCTCGATTGATGGTAATCCTTTCTCTTGTTCTCACCAGCCTGACAATACATACCCATCATGAATCAAAAAATTAAAATTGATAAAAAACGACAAAAAAGAATCAGATTTTTGTACAAGAAAATTCTTCACTATAAATTGTAAATAACTGTCAACCCGTCCTTTATCTAATTCTCTCGCGCAGTTGATGGTCGTCCTTTCTCTTGTTCTCGCCAGCCTGGTTGGTCGTTCCCTCGTTCTCTCGCTCGATTGACGGCCATCCTTCCTCTTCTTTGCGCCTGCCTGATTGGTTATTTACTCGTTTTCACGCTCGGTTCATGGTCATCCTTACTCTCCTGCTCGCCTGCCTGGCTGGACATTCCCTCGTTCTCTCACCCAGTTTCTGGTCATCCTTTCTCTCGTTCTCACCTCATAATTTTTTTTTATTCAATTCAACGAATAGACGAATTTTGAAAATAAAGCAGTTGAGTTTCAATATCAATATTCAATCATAATGTATCATATCCAATCCGATGTGAAAAGATTTACATTCCTAACCTTTCAAGTAAAAATATTAAGATTTGAATGAAATAAATTAATTTTTTGACAAAATGTTAAATTTTCAACTCGGCAGCTGAATTTTCTACTCGAGGGATGAATCTCTAACCAACAAAATTAGTTCTCAATAAAGTTGATCGACAGTCAACCAAGTAATTGAATCTTCGACTAAAAAAAATGAGTTCTTGACGAAAAATATAATAGTAAATATTTCAACACAAAAAAGGTGAATATTGAACAAAATATTTCAATTCATATTCATAACAGATTATAGATTTTCAACCAAAAAGATAAATAATCTACCAAGAAGTATCATTCTTAACAAAATAATTGAGTAGTTAACTAAAGCAGTTGATTAATTGCACAGGGACACAAAAAAGTGATATGTGCGGTGAACTAGACCACCATACCTATAGTCCATACCACGTCTATATATCACGTCCAAACAATAAAAATTGATTTCCAAACATTTCCAAATGAATCCATAAAAAAGTATAATTTTTTGCAATTGCACTGATGTCTTCACGGACGGGTCCGTTTAACCTAATGAGTTGAAAGAGCGGTACAGTAATATTGAATTAGTTTTAGAAAAAATAAAATGTCCAGAACAAGTTTGCGAAGTTTGTGGGGATATCCAAATTTTGAACTTCATGCTAGCACAGCAATCAGACTTCACAAAGAACTCTTGGTTTTTGTGCTTATCGCGTAGACGGGATCCAGACAATTACTGTAAACAGAAAATACGGCTAAAAAAACATTACTTCAAACGGGTTCTAATAACATAATTCCTAATCCGCTTATTGACCCCAAAAAAGTATTGCTTCCCGCTCTCTACATAGAACTTTGTCTACTGAAACAGTTTGGGAAAGTCTGCAAGGAAAAAGAAAGTTGCTTCGGGTATACAATTTTCAAAATTATCGAAGGTCTATTTGGAAAAAGGCATTTTCGATGGATTGAAAATTCCAAGAATGCTGAATGATGAGAATCTAATCACGTCGATGAATCCCAAACAGAAGGCGGCAAGCATTAGTTTCAAGCAAGTTGTAGAAAATTTCCTCGAAAATCACTAGAGTAGGGACTAAAAATCCATAGTAGCTGATGTATGAAAACTTTGGCAAAATTGAATGTTTGATCAATCTGAAGCTGCACTTTCTCTTTTCCAATCTTGATTATTTCCCAATGAATTTAGGATATTACAGTGACGAATTACGAGAACTATTCTATTATATTAAAAACTGTTGATATAAAATAAAACACGATAAATACAGCATTGCCAGTGAATAACATATATATTTCAGAAAATATTACATCGAATCACATATTTTGGATACATAAAAGTCTGAATTAATAAAGGCTGTCAACAATAACATGGAGTTGGACGTCAAAAAGCTTACGCTTTACATTACTGTTTTTTTTTTGTCATATTAGTTTCTCAGATTCTCCACCATCACCTGGATAATACGGGGAAAACGAGTAATCCTTACTTGCTTCACCCGTATTATCCAGGAGATGGTGGCGAATCTGAGTAACTACATTAATTAAAAAAAATAATAATGTGAAGCGTAAGCTTTTTGACGTCACACTCCATGTTATTGTTGACAGCCTTCACCAGTGTTTAGTTGTTGTTGGTGATGATAATCTAGACTTCCTGGTGAATGGCTTTCAGAAAAAGCTGTAAAGATATTATTTAAGGGATAATTTCAGGCATTGAAATAAGACCCCCATAAAAGTGATCATTAGGTGTACCATCAGGACTAGCACTTGCAGCTTGGTGATGATAGTCATCAGTTTTTTGGTAGTATATTGGCTGCAGATCCTCTGGATTTTCTACGATTACAAGGTGGTGAAGTTAGGCTGGACGTCTCCTCATGCACTTGTGGAAGTCTGTTATGTAGCATGTATGTTGCAGTTGGTCCAAGTTCGGGTGTTTCTTAAATTGTGCCTTCACTGTCTGATCTGCTGGAACTTCTATGATCTCTTAATTGCTGAGATATTCCGCGTAGATGAGGTGTGACCAAGCCAGATTGAATTGCATTATCTTGAGAAGAAACTCGGCCTCCCATCCTGAGAGGTCTCATAGCTATATTTGCCAAATACAAAACAAATTATTAATACGTGGGGTTGACCACTTTCATTTAGCGTGCACGAGGAATATATCATCAAAGAGTATTCTTGATTATTTGAGATTATATCGGCACATTTGAGAATACATATGTCTGTGATTACAAGACATACTTTGAATATATATGTCCTTAAAGTTCCTACATACATTTTCAGCTGAAAGGGGTACATGATGATTGATGATGCGGATTCCGTCGCGGAGTAAAAATATCGTGTTTAAATCATAGGAATCGCCGAGAAATACATTAAAATATATAAAAATATTTGAAAACATTTCGGAATACTTCCGAACATCTGGAATATCAAGACTATTTAGGATCCTATATTATTATTACGATACTCACCAATTCCTTTAAAAAATAGCAAGGGGACCACCACAATAGTCCCGAAAGCAGCCCTTAGTTTCTTTTTGCGTAGATGACACTGACTGTATCAGAATTTTTTACAGGGAAACTCATGATTTTTCAGGAATTCTGTAGCTAATATATATATACTAACCGACTGACGTACATATGTAGATAGCGAGGTGGAAAATTGGTGGGACTATTTACACTCATTAACTGCGTTTCAGTTTGGGGAAAAATATGATTGGCTAAACCAGTGTTTTTTATCTTTGATCTAGCTACAAATATTTTTAGAAACAAAAAGACGCGGTGATGAAATGTTTTGATTTGATTTTTTGCCATTTCACTGTTTGAATTAAAAAATTTATCCGTGCAGGTGTCATAAATATTATATTATACGTGCCAGAATGCTTTGAAACCAGGAATAATGAGGCGATTTTTCACGAAAATGGAGAAACAAACTCTTTTGAAGAAACTGATTGTGGACACTAAATGAAACTCAATTTTAAACGCTCGTGTGTAAAATAAATTCAATATTAATATACACTCTGGGAAAAAATCTTTAGAACCAATTACATGCATGTACTTGAATCCTATTTCTTAGTATCACCAAAATATTCTATCACAATACAAATTTTTGTTGGAACCAGACATATCTTTTCTTTATCCTAAAAAATGAAATCTCAAACAGAAAAAACAGAAGTGAATTTTGGTTGCGAGTAATTTTCAGATAGATAAAGTTGAATTTTTTCGCATTGAAAGAAAACAAGATTTAATAGAGTTGACATGGTAACCATTTCCCATGTGGTGGGTCAATCTTATCACGTGAAGTTAATTTTTCTTGCAAGTAAAGATTACTCTGAAATCACTGTAAAGATTACATTTCGTTTTTTTCTGTGTGGGCTGTATTTTCTTGATTGAAATAAATATTTCGTTTGTTCAAGGTAATGATTTTCTTGACTCAAAAGATCTAGATTCGTTGAAATCTGATTAGTCCTATAAAGCAATATTTATTTGATTCAATGAGTTTGATTCTTTCATTTGATCAGAACGAATTTAAGTAAATTTATTTATCCATATTTTTATACCGAAAAGGGAGAATTTTCAACCAGAGTTCAATTTTTCTATCAAGAAAGATTTTTCTACATTTTGAATCTATTGATAATCCCTAACATCCTGATTTTTCTATATTTTGAATCTATTGATAATCCCTAAAATCCTGACAAACTCAATTAAATACCTTAAGAGCCTTTGAAAGACCTTGAAATAATTGAAATCCTCGGAAATATGATAGAAGTCGTTAAAAACTTTAAATCCCTTACAACATTTAAAATCCTTAAAAATTTCTTAATATATTTCAAATCGTTTTGAATATTTCAAAATCTTTACTCAGCTATGAAATTTCAGGAAATACTTTGAAATATTTGAAAATCTCTCCAACTTTTTGCAATTGTACAAAATCTCTAAATTTGTGCAAATAAATTCTTTGAAATACAAGAATTTCAAGAAATCAAGGAATTTAAGTCGAGTTTTCGACAAAAAAAGACTTTTTAATAAAACAGTCGAATTATCACGAAAGAATAATTTTTCAACGGAATATTTGAATTTATAACCAGAGAGTTGAAATTTAAACCTGCAAAAATGAATTTTTATCCAAATAGATCAATTTACATTAGAGGAAAATTTGATTATCAACCAGTTTCATTTTCAACAAAACAGCAAAATTTATAACTATATAGTTGAATGTACGATATGAAATGGTCAAATTTTTAAATAAGAATGTATAAACCTAAAGATACATGACTCTGGACAACGTTTTCAACAGAAGACTTAAATTTTCAACTAAAATGATAAATCTTTTAAAAAAGTACATTTCGAACAAAGGAGTTTAACTTTCAACCAAATTGTTTTCTAAATTAAAATAGATGAATTCACCCCCAAAAATGTAATAGATGATATATTAATATACAGGGTGTCCAAAAAGTCCCGGGACGGCTAAATATTTCCTCAGGTAAGATATTTTTCAGGGCGGTCAAGGTCATTCTTGAAGGAACTTTCAACAAGGAATTCAATGGTGACCTTTATTTCGATCTTGACCATGACCTTCACGGTCATTTCAAGGTCAAATTGATTTTTTAAAATGGGAACCTCTATTTTTGACCCCGGGAACTGAGAGAGCGGAAAATTTTACGTCCAGATATGACCTTGACCTTGTTCTGGTCATAGACAAGGTCAAAGTCACCAATCGATCGGGAGTATAAAATGCTGATATATATAAATATATATATAAATAAAAGATATATTTATTTATTTATTTACCTTGAATGCCTGACTTTTACTGGACTTTTCTCGCAAAATTTTCCCCTCGGATGATGTTCGGATATTTTTGATGTGCAATTAAAAAAATGGTGGTAGCGCTTTTTTCAAAAAATATTTTTTTTCTCTGATTTTTTAAATGTCTGTATTTTAAATATAATAGACCTCTTTTTGCTTAGAAGCTGAGTAAGAAATCATTATGACATTTTTTCCAAAACGAGAACTGTATAATCCATTTGAAAAATATTTACCTCCCTGCCTATTGTGTTAAAACTTATGAGAATTACGTTAAGCTTGAAAAGAACATATCAAGCTCATTAGAGTAACCATAAAATAATTGCAAAAGTCCAGTGGAATCTCGGTCAGGTGATTTTTCTGAATTTCAGCCAAAATTATGCTTGACAAAATTCTGCTTGAAAAAAGTTTGATTTTTGCTCATAGATGATAACATAAGAGTTATTTTATCATTTTTTATTTGTTTTTAATGAATAAAATTGTTTGAAAAATTGTGTAAACAACAGGTGACCATGATTTCAGGAAAAAATAAATAAATAACCGATAAACTCGTTATCAGGGGATTTTTTCTGACCTTGTGACTGGAAGGTGTCTCGGGGACCTCTTGTTGCATTTAGAAGTATTCGTGACAACTCGATTATAATTTCAAAAAATATTTCTTTGGCATTAATGGTCAAGTGGTGATTTCTGTAGACTTTGCACCCAACGGACCCTAGTACGATTCCTGCTGGAGGTGGATTTTTTTATCGAATTTTTCTGTTTTAGGTTCATCAATAAATATTGATTCGCATTCGTGGCACATTCATTTGATATATTAAAATTCCGATAAATTCCTATATCAAAAGTTTAATAATAATCTTTGAGGAATGTCGTGTAGAGGCGACACTAGTTGACTTATGTGAAAGAAATTCTTTCAGGTGGTTAGGGCATGTTCGGCGAATGAAATATGAACGACGAACGAAACAGCTGTATCCAGGTAAAGAAAATGGCAGTGTAGACCGCAGAAAGAATGGTTAGAATGTGTAAGAGAGACCCTAATTTGAAGAGACATAGGAAGCCATAGAAACAGAAGAGCTATCATGAAAAAATGCATGGACGTGAAAGAAGCTAGAGTAGTATGCCAGGACAGAAAAGTGTGGCGACGAATAGTTTGTAAAGAGTGAATGACGCCTGAAACAAATACCTTGGATACTAATGGGCCCAAGTGGGCAACCACGCATAATGATTTTTTGAGGCTCTTCACTTGGTGTGATCGCTAAAGAGATTGATCAGCAACCTGGGTCGGAGCAGTGTTGCGAAACGAACGTGTCATTTAAATAAATAACACGGAAAGGGAAATGAGTCAACGGTATAATAATATTTTAAAAACCTTTTCAAGAGTGCTGAAAATGTAACTATTTTGGGTTGAGTTTTAGTGTTTTCTTTTTTAACCATTTGGTTGAACGCGCATGCTTGTAAATTGAAAATTAGACTATATGGTTAGAGTTGCAACTATTTTGTTATAAATTTAATTATTATGTTGAGAATTTATCTGTTCGATTAAGTAATTTTTCTTAGTCGAAAATTCAAACTTTGTATTACGAATTCGTCTGTTTGCTTTAAAAATTCATGTTTTATTGTAGACAAGTCGGGAAGAGTAGGGTATGGTACCGCGCGGAGCTCGGTGACGATTACATATAACGCCTGTATTTTTTGATTTTCATGTTATTTTTCCACATAAAATTGCTTTCTCTGTTTAGAGAAATAATTATTGTTTGATGCAATTTCTGTTTCAGAATACGCGTCAGAAGATTAATTAGGAAAAAACATTTTTGGCAGAAAAAGGTGAAAATGTTATGTTTTAATAGGTGCGCTCTATGTTTCTCAGCAGCGAAAAAGAGGTTATGACTGCTTTAGCTACATACTTCACTTTGATCATTAAGAAAACATTTAATCAGTTTTGAAAATGTCTGGAGTAATTTGTCTGCGTAACATTACACTATACAGAATTATTATATTATATATGTATTATTGTACAATGTTAGTATTGTTTTGATAAACGGCAGTAATATGACGGTCACCGTATCCCAGTGTATGGGCTACGCTGGCTGAAATGCAACATCCATCAATTAATTAAATGTCAAATATTGACGTACACCAGAGACTCGCTATTTGAACGCGCGATCAAACGCGTTATATGAATTCCTAGAATTGCTGGTCCACACAGTTTCTCAGGGGGCAGGGCGAGACACGGTTGCGACTCCGCCTCTGAAGGGACGCATGCACTATACTACTCAGTCAAGTAGATTGCGCAATATTATGGAAACGGTTCAGGCGGTCCTGACTGTTTACGTTTCGCTGTACGCGTTATATGAACAAGGCCATTTTCAGGCAACCCCCGAGATTGTTCATCTATCGAGTCTCTAGTGTAATTAAAAAGCAGTTCGAAGTTATATTATATGTTCCGTTTTAATGTGAGCATCAGCTTGAAAATAAGACACATGAAAATAACATTGCAATCATAATTTATCGGGCATTTAAGTCAAAGCGCCGCACTATACATCACTCATCCCTCATTTTTTAAGATGAAAATAAACTTTCCGGTTGAAAATTCTACTGTCTTCTAAAAAATTTGCCTACGTGACTTGACAATTTTACTATTTGTTGAAAATTCAAACATTTGGTTGTAAATTCGTCTTTTTGAATAGAATGTAGTATCAACATCAATGTTATTTGAAACAATTCTTCGCCCTATTTTTGTGAAAAAACACGCTATTTCCGCTCTTCTGAGAGCATTTTGGGCTACGAAATTTTATATTTGGTATTTTTAATTATTCTTGTTCATTACCGAAGTTTAAAAATGGAAGGTATGAAACAGTACAAAATTGGTAATGAGTCTTAGTTGATAAGTGAACTGTTTCTCCTGTGGGGAAAGAGTGGCCTATACTGTTTATTTACACTCGTGAAGAAATAAAGCACGTTCGCTCTGGTCGGAGTATAAAGAGTAACTGAGAGAGTTGACGCGCGGCAGCCGGTGAGAAAAACTTGACGGCCCTCAAGTGGCGCCCTCGACTGAAGACGAGCTGAAACCAAACATACCGCTTGCCTTGTACCCTGAATGAGTATCTGCTAGCTGTTCGCCGTAGAGGTCAAATTTGCAGGGTTCCAGCTTGGTAAACTCTTCATAGGTGAGCCAACAGACTCTCAAAACGCGTTTGAAACGTGTCTTCGTCAGCTTGACCCCGGTTTCCCAGAGGCCCCCAAAGTGAGGAGCTCCTGGAAGAAAAAGTGCCTTGTTACCTCATGTGTCGCGAGCGATCGAGAAAACTATGTCGAACTTAGCTGCGAAGATTAAAAAGCTTCCCGTAATTCGAAATAAGCCCGATGGAAATACGTGACGTTTTCGCTCCACATCTCTGAAGGCTTGCCTCTGCGACTGAATAATATCGTCAAAGCTCCCATGAAGCTGTCGGTTGTCATGTCGCCAACGAGTTTGAGATGCAACATTTTGGTACCGCAGTATACCAAGACGACGATGTAGCCTTTAAAATTGGCAGGCTCGGAGTGACAAGCGCTGCTGGGAGAGGAGCCATCACTTGGTTACATAGCCGAGCTCGAGGGCGAATACAAATAACACATTTCGTCAAGTCAGAGGGGAGTTTCCTTTTTCCTCCAAGAATCCAAGCAAGATGTAGCTTGTGAGCATATGACGTTCGAAAACTTCAGTGTAGTCAGCCTTGGTGCGCCCAACTGATGATGAGGCCTGCAAGTGAACAGCGGCCATCGATCACTGGTGGGTGTCTCTCTGCATACGATAAGCCGGAATATTGTAGTCGACCTCTAATTCTTATGATCCTATCTATGTCGATGAACGTGCCCAAACCTTAGAAGGTAAGCCGCGCAGGTGGGGAAGTTGGCCTTCGTAATCGTTCGAACTCTTCTTGAAGCCATCAGGATCGACTCAGGCGATCGCATACATGAAATGCGGCCTTCAATTATTTCGCGGTGATAAATTTCCCTTTGGGTTCAAGGTCCGCAGTCTGTCGGCGATGTTTAATCTAGCGAAGCATGTACATGACGACTCTGAGGGCTCTCCTGAGATCAGAGTATCGACCCAAGAGTTCCGTATCGAAGTTCTTTAGTGGGCGACAAACCTTCGTGGTCGGAGAATTGACGAAGGATTCAACTAGAGCTGAGTTATTGATGCAAGGCCAAAGGTCATCGGAGGAGGAAAGCCAGTCAGGACCAGTCCACCACAACCTGCGAAATGATAGTTCTGGAGGTTCACCGCCACGCGTTGCCGAATCTGCTGGTTTGGATTACGCGGGAACATAACGCCAGATTGACGCTGGCAACAGGTCCTGAACATGTTCGACGTAATTGTCTATCAGAGCGTTTCCAGTGGATTCACTCGACCGCAGCCAATGCATTATTATTTGAGAATCAGTCCAGGAAACGCAATTTGCCATGTGTTCGTCAAAGTCAGACGCCAATGATCGTAGCAATTGAGCCGTCAACAACGAGGCTCTGAGTTCTAAACAAGGAATTGCCATTATTGGGACTTGGGTGGCAGGCCGCTGAAGACTCCGAATTGGCGAAAGTTTCGTCTTGGCTGCAAGCAGCCGAGTGCAGGTCTGGGTCGTGATTGAAATAACACGAGAATGAACTGTGGCAGCAATAGCCCGGCGGCTTGTATCTGAAAATACATGTAGCTAGAGCTCGGCAGTGGGCTGCGTGTCAATCCATCAAGGCATAGATAGTTCGCCGATGGGCTTGAGATTCGTTGCAAATTCGGTCTATCGGTTGATGTATGTCGAGCGAAGACGGTCTTGCTCGGTTAAGTCTTTTAGCAGCTTAGGTAGATTGGAGACCCATTTGCGGAGAGGAAATACGCCAAGCTACAGAAGATGAATAAGCTGATCACGTAGCTCCTTCGCTTCTCGAGGGTCATTGCATCCCGTCAATATGTCGTCGACAAAACGATCCTTTCAAAGTACTCGGGCTGCATCTGGCCTGGCTGAACCATGATCTGTGCACAATTGTTGCACGGTTCTCAGGGCTAGATAGAGCTAGCATGACTTATTATAAGTCACAGTCAACAGTTGGTAGTGAAAGACTCGGTCATTCTCACGGGCACTTCATACGATGCGTTGCAAATCGACGTCCTGTTCATTCACCAGAATCTGCCGATGCATCATGCAGACATCAGCGCCGAAAGAAATTCTGTGTGGTCTCCACCGAATCAAGAGGTGGTCCGAATTCGTTTGCTGTTCAGGCCCAATGTGAAGCGTGTCATTAAGACTGTAGCTAGAGGACGAAGGTCTATATGCATTTAAGACTACTCTAAGGCGGCAATGATGATCTACGCGTTGCCAAACTTCATGATGTGGTATGTAGTAAGTGGGGCTAATTTTCGCCTACTGCTCGGGTAGAGGTATAGGTCTCATGTCACCAATTTGAGCGTATTTTGTCATGAAACAAGTGTACAACTTTGCTATTTCTACATATTAAATTAATCGTCGATGCAAGGAGCTTAGGGAAGCTAACGCTCCATTTAAACTTTCGGCGAGCATTTCTAGACTTTCTTGTTTCAATCGTAGGTGAACTATATATCGTCCTTCAAAAGTTCGTTGGTCACAAGCGAAGGTGACTTCGCACTCTTCGTCCAACGGGTACGGGCGCCTCTGCCCCCCATAGATGTTAAACGGATTAAGATGCTACAGCGACCTATGTAATGAGGGCCGCGGCATTCCTCACATGGAGTTGGAGCTGTTTGAAGGCCAAAGCCCTAGAGCTGCGTTCTTGGGGTTGCTCCAAAAGTGTAGGCGTGTAAGCTCGCTTCGCTGAAGCGCTCGGTGGCCGTGAACATTCTGCAGAGATAAAAGTGCGATAGCGTCGTTGTGTGAACTGAGAAAGAACAGCGTAGGTGGCTGAATGGTCGATCTCCATGTCACCCTATGCATCACCACGCTCGAATTCGTCCTCCCAAGCTCGTCGAGTGTATGAATCGATACATGTTGTAGCTATCGACACGAACCAATCGTCCACATGTCAACGGGGCAATCAAGAGCTCGAAGTTGATCGCGGTGACGATCTAGCGTGTCGATCAGCCGTTGAAGTCCAGCAGCCATCTCGTTTCGCATTGGTGGAATGTTGCGCAGAGCCGTGAGGTGGTCTTGTATCAATAAGCGCGGCTGTTCATATCGCGCCTTCAGTAATGCCCATGCCGTTGAAAATTCGTTTTTCTTGGTCGAAAATTCAACTTCTTGGTTGAAAGTTGAACTACTTTGTTAAAAAGTAGCTTTTTGCTTGAAGAGTCATCATTTCAGTTGAAAATTCATCTCTTTAGTCTAAAACGTAGAATTAGCTACATAAATAGTTCATTCAGTGACGCGTTCAACCCAAACCATATCAAAGTTATGAAACCTCGAACACCCACGCGGCACATCGTAATCTTGGAAGATTCAGGAAAATTTCAGGAAAAATAAATAAAAGTGATTAAGTGTAAATAGCCTCATCAATTTTTTACCCCGCCATCTACACATGCACGTCAAACGACAGGTACGTATATTTGCGAGTGGATTCCTGAAAAATCATTAGTTGCTGTTACGATGGACATTGGGAGGAACCAACTCAATTTCCTATAACTCCTGCTCTCCTGATACACGCGACAACCGCGATATCACGAAATGCTAATTATGATGAACAATTATTATTCAGTTTCAGGTCAGCCCTGAAGAAGTGAACTGCAATGTTCACGAAACGTCGGCAACATTCATAGTTTCGCACACGATTGAAACCCTGAAAAATCTTTGAATTTTTAATTTAAATTTATTAATTATTATTCAAATGAAAATGTTTATGATTCAGTAATAAATATGCAAATAGATATTAAGAATGCCATAATAGTCAATCGATATTCAGAAATTCCGATATCAAAGAATTAACGAATTGCCAAATTCTCAACCCCTAGATTAGAACAAAATTATAAACCTAAAGAGAAAAAAAAAGATAAAGACTTGCAAGATCACTTACTCAATGTTTAACGATAACATAAAGCTAAGGTCATTTGAAGATTTTGTAAATCAAAAAGAATGTTAAATCAAATCAATTTGGACTTCAGTGAAGATTATTAAGTAAATTGAAATTGATTTATTAAATAAAGGAAAATTAGAATCCGCTGAGGCTTTGAATCTGAACATCCAAATTTGGAAATGAAAAGAACACATTAGTTCCGCAACGATTGTTAATTAACAATTGTCAAGGGTCTAACTCTTAATTGAAACAAAGTTATTATTATTTTATTTTCTGCCTAGCAACAAGGCACGTGCACTATTGAAAACTCTGTATTGCAAACTTTTGAAATCAGCATTTTTGGTAACGCGGACTCATATCCTGTCGCCGTGTTCCTACAGTTAAAAATACAAATTCAGCGAAAAAGCCCTCCCAAACCAATGGATTGCATAGCCTACGAGGTGAGGCTACTGCTTAGCCTCTGGGCAGTCGTTCATCGCTTCTTGAAGAAGCAATTAGAAGACGCGGTCTCGGTCCAGCACGTAGAGTTCGCCTTGCCCGTCTGGCTTTAGCTTCGCGCGGCACATACGCGATCCGTCACTTCGTGAGACCCTTAAGGGAAAGTAGTGTCACGGAGAAGAAGTCTTTTTAAAACGTTAAAATTTGTAAACTTCGCTGATTGACGGTAACCGACAATCAGTGAAAAAGGAACAGTATGTGAAAAGGACTAGAAAACCACGGTTTCTCAAACCGGGCGTTCGAATTACGACGGATCACGATCATGTCGCGCGAGTGTAAGTGGAAGTGGTGGCGAGGTCTACGACTGGACCTACAGCGAAGACACACTGCACTTCAGGATAAGGTCAGATATTGCTGTAATTTTTTCCGGGGATTTAAATACGTAAAATGTCGCGGGTAACGTCTCGGGAATTAACGTAGTCGTAATAATGTTTCTCTATTAAATAAAATTCGGGATCACTGTACTTACCCGTTATCTCTTCTTTGCTACCGAAGGGATGTTGCAGTAGTTTGAAGGAATACCTTGTAGGACTTTTTATCATTTGGGATGAACTAAATACAATTTTTTTTACTTGTTTAGTGGAAAGGGAATTCCAAATTTATTTAATGACCGTGCAAAGTTTCAGAGATACAGGGTAAAGAGTTCCCAGTCCGGGAGTTAGGTCAAAACAAAACGATTCCCCAGAATACAAAAATTAAACCAATTTTTCCAAATTGGCGACGAGTAATCAGTCTCACTTCTCGTTCGTAACAGTTTGCTTTGCACACAATTCTAAAAGAGTCAATTGTATTTACGTAAAAAGAAAACGAGGCCCTTTTTTGGTGCTCGAGAGCTGATCTTCATGTTTTTATTCAATGAAATTGGTAAATATGATAATAATAATCCGAGGGGTTGACCACTCTGATATTCCTCGTACACTCCTATGTATTCCCAGATATTTTTGATATTCTTGATATTCTTGATATTCCAAAGAACTCCAAAGTTTTCCAAAATATTCCCATGTATTCTAAAATATTTTCAAGCATATGTTCGGCAAGTTTGTGGGGATATCAAAATTTTGAACTCCATGCTAGCACAGCAATCAGAATTCACAACGAACTCTTGTTCTTTGTGCTTATGGCGTAGGCGGGATCAAGACAATTACAGTGAAAAGAAAAATACGGCTAAAGAGAATATAACTTCAATCAGGTTCTAACAACATAATTGCTCATCCGCTGATTGACCCCAAAAAAGTCTTAGTTTCCCCTCTCCACATAGAACTTGGTCTAATGAAACAGTTTGGCAAATCCCTCAAGGGAGAAGGAAGTTGCTCCGGGTATACAATTTTCAAAATTATCCGAGGTAAAATTGAAAAATGGCATTTTCGATGAACCACAAATTCGAAAAATGCTGAATGATGAGAATCTAACCACGTCAATGCATCCCAAACAGAAGGCAGCAAGTATTAGTCTCAAACAAGTAGTGGAAAATTTCCTTTTATAAATCTGCAGCTGCACTTCCTCTTCTCTCATCTTGATTATTTCCCAATGAATGAGGGATATTTCCAACGGCGATACCACGCTGAAAACACCAGTTCTCGTAAGATCACTGAAGTTAAACATTGATGGGCGCGGTTAGTACTTGGATGGGTAACCGTTCAGGAATACCTGCGTGCTGTTGGCCCGTCGTGAATGTGGTGGGCCCACATTGGTAGTAAACATCCACCTAGAAACACTACCCGCATCGGGTAGTGAGGCAATGAACTTTCGAGTTCGAACTGCTAATCAATGTATGTATGTATGTATGAATGAGGGATATTACAGTGACCAATTAGGAGAACTATTTCACCCAGATATAGAAGCAATGAAACGTCAATAACAAGGAAAATAGCATGTTCGAAAGGGCACAAAACGTACGAGAATACCTTTTCGTAGATCTTTCAAGAATGAAAGAGCCCGATAACACAGAAAGAAAAAGAATAAGGGCCTCAACCCAAAAATAGTTATTTCTGTGTTTCTAAGTAGTTTTTGTGGTTTGATTTTTTGGTGAAAACAAATTACATATTACAGTTGAAAATTCTTCATTTCAGATAAAAATTAACAGTTTTAGTTTAGAATTTTAACAATTTTAGTGAAAATTCGTTTTTTTTTTTAAATTCAACTCTTTGCTAAAAATTCATTAATTTTTTGAAAATTCAATATTTTCGAAAACAACTAAACTACGGCTTCTAATTTGAAGAAGCAGATCATTTTGATCTGAAGTTAATAATCATAATAACATGCAACGGTTTGATATTACGGGGTATACTGTGTAGACAAATCAGTCAAAACTGAATAATGTAATGGAAATCAGCCAATATTAGCTAATTTAAATGCTGACGCCATTGCTTTGTCAATAGAAATAACTGATTATTCGGTCAAAATATCTTTGACTTTAAATCATGAAAATTTTCATTTAAGGAATCAGGGTATTGAATCTTCTCCAATTAGGATAAAAAGAAGATTAAAGTACAAAATATTTGTTTCATTACTTTATTATATTAAAAACAGTTAGCAGACAGTAAAGCACGATAAATACAACATTGCCAGTGAATAATATATATATCTCAAAAAATATTACGTCAAAAAACTTATGCTTTACATTATTTTTTTTCCATTAATTTTGTGACCCAGATTCTCCACCATCTCCTGGATGATGCGGGCGCAAAAAGCAAGGATTATATCCACCACCAGGAAGTAGAGGCTGAATGTAAGAAGTAGGGTCGCCTATAAATTCGTCATCTGTGTTTAGTTGCTGGAGCGGGAAAGTATGTTGAAATGGACGATAATCAAACGCTGTAAAAAAAAGAAGTATTATTTCAGGGCAAGTTTAAGGTATTGAATAAGACTCAGAAAGAACAGTCTCGAGCGATACTGAAACGAGACTGCTGCTGGGAACTCAAATTCATTAATTCTACTTTGAGAATAACAGCATGAAGTTATCCTATTAACAAACAGGTTACACAAAAAATGATACCGTAAAAAAGAGATCTCTAGTTTTTAAAATGAACCAAGGTTCAGAACCTCCTCAATGACCCCCATAAAATTGAGAATTAGGTGTACCAGTAGGATTAGCACTTGCAGCTTGAGGACGATAGACATCAGTTGTTTGTAGTATATTTGCTGCAGATTGTCTCCCCAGCCTGCTTCTACCGCGAGAAGGTGTGCCTGATCCTCTGGATCTTCTACGATATCTTGATAGCTGATTAGCACCGCGCATACCAGGTGTGACCAAGCCAGATTGAATTGCATCACCTTGAGAAAAATCTCGGTCCCCCTGCCTGACAGGTCTTATAGCTACATCTGCCAAATACAAAACAAAATTATTCTTACGGGGGGCTTACCACTTTCATTTAGCGTGCACGTGGAATATATATGTCCTTAAAGTTCCATACGTTCAAATGAAATGAATTTTTCATCATGACTTTGTAAACAAGTAAAAGTCCTACGATGTTTTTTCATTCTTATTGGAAATAACAGATTATTAAAAGAAGATGGTAGTGTATATTTTAACATGTGTTTGGAACAATATTTGTGAATAAAATAGAATGGAGAAAAAATATTTCATTCATTTGAGCGTTTAGATTTTCAAATACATGATTATATCAAAAAATGAGAAAATATGTGAGAATATTTGAAAGTATTCAAGAATATTGTGAAATACTTTATAATATTTGGGAATATTTCAGTTAAATTTTTCACGAAAATATTTCCATTTTGAACTAAAAAGATGAATTTTCAAACAAGAATCTAACTTTTTCAAGGAAAGAACGTAAATTTAACAAAATTAATAATCTATCATTCTCAGAAAGACAAATTTCAACCAAAGAATACATAGTTAAATTTACATTTAAAAAAATTAATTGAAAAACAACAACTGCCAAGAATATAGTTTAATGTTGAGACAAAATATTTTCAACTAAACTCAAGAATCTTCTACCAGGATAATAAATTTCTATCAAGCTAGTTGGAGTTTCAGCCTAGTAGAATTTTAAATTAAAAAAGATAAATTTTCAACGAAAAATTTAATAGATAGCTTTTCAGTTCAAAACATAATTTTCAACAAACGGAATTAATTTTGTTCCAAAATTTAGTTGAATTTCCAACAGAATACATGAATTTTTAACTAACTGAGTGCGCCTCCTGCAACTGAAAGATCGTCGACCGCATGTTGAGTTTGAAGAGGATTCACAGGCCCGTCAACGCCACGTATTTTAATACTCAAACCACGTGAATGTTGTCTTAATTCTTGATATGATTCCTCGGTAATCGGATATTCAACAATTTTCTTCTTCCCCCTTCTTTCTCGTGGATCGTTTGATGATTCTGTAAGAAGACTGCTGAGGTATACAAAACTCATCATATCTGACCCAAACGATCTCTAGGTGTTGACCGAGGATCCACGTTTGGAAAGTATTCAAACAATTATTATTACGAAGCGATATAAATACTCACGAATAATAAATGAAATACTCTCAAAGAATACTTTGAAATACTTGAGAATATATCAGCCATTATTTAAACATAATTTTAGATTTTGAAACTTTTCAAGATTATTGAAATTTTAAACCAAAAGGGATGAAATTTCAAACCAAAATGACAGATTTTCAATGACGGAAGATTTTTCAGTTAAGAAAAAAATACATTTCTACCGAATTTTTGAATTTTTTAATCAAAAAGATAAATTTTTAACCCAAAAATATAAGTTTGCAGTGCAAAAGGTAATTTTCAACCAAAGTAATGAATCTTTAATCAACTTGTTAAATTTCCAAGTCGAGAAGATGAATTTTCAAGACAAAACATACTAAATATACTTCAAAAAATGTTCACACAAATTTTCACCAGAAAATACGTATTGAAATTTACAATTGAAAAAATTAATTTTAATTTAAAGAAACGAATTTCCAAGAATATATTTTAATTTGCAACTAAAATATTTTTAACTCAAATCGAGAATCTTCTACCATAAAAATGAATTTTTAACAAGCTAGTTGAAATTTCAACCTAGGAGTTGAATTTAAAACGAACAAAAAAAAATTTCAATGGAAAATGGAAGTTATATTTTCAGTTCAAAACTTGATTTTCAATAAAATAAAAGAATTTTCTAATCGAATTTAGTTGAATTTTCAATGAAATACATGAATTTTCAACTTACCGAGTCCTTGTTTTTTCCCGGCGTCAAATTCGCGAAGTGGCAATGATGCATGTCTCTCTAAATCCTCATATCCTTTATCGTCAAGGTCCGGATATTCAACAATTTGGCCTTTCCCCTTTCGCTGGTTTGGATCTTCTGAAGACTCTGTAAAAAGACTGCTTATATATGCAAAACTAATCATATCTGTTCTGAACGATCTAATATCGCCGCAGAAAATCGGCGACCGTCGTTCTTGGAAGGCAGTAGCTCCACAGGAAAAAATTTCAGGAGTTCTAATAACGAAAACACGAATCTGCTAAGTTTTCTGAACAAAATGGTGTTCCTAAAATTTTTGTGTAAAAGTTTCGTTTCGAGCTATTAAACAAAATACATGTTAAAATGCTGTAAATAGGCCCACTGCTCATGGACGTGTACTTTCACATGATCCCAGAGCTAATAAGATGATAAGAAAAATTTGAAAAAATTCTGGTGTGTTCGACAACATGTTAAGAATGCAGTAGAAATCTTAAAATTTGGAAATATTCAAAAATTGAAACCATTGTTTTAACTTTGGTCCCAAGAGAGAATGATTAAAACACTTTAGCCCCGCCTCCTAATGAAATTTACACGGAATGTGGCGTTTGGGGAAGGAAATATTCCGCACGACATAACGGCTAACAGTGCGTGGCCCAATATCGAGCGACGCGTCGAGGAAAGGGGAAAAGCGGAATTATGGGATGAAGGAAGCGGGAAGGCGATGAAAGGTGCGTCTAGCACAAGTGAGAGGAAAAGAGAGACATTCGAGAGAGTACGGAGAAAAGCGCTGTAGAGAGTCCATTCAAGAGAAGTGCAAGAACACGCAGGTCACCTCCCCAAAAATTTGAAGGGCAGTCGGAGAAGGAGGCACTAGAGATTCTGTTAGGCGTAATCAGGGGACTGAGGCAAGACTTAAGGTGAACTATGCAGCAGATGGAAGGTATGGGGAAGGACTTGAGGATTAGAGATGAGAAATGAGGAAAGGAGGTGGAAGAGCTAAGGGAGAGAGCAGAAAAATTACTGAAAGAGGAGATTAGGTTGGAAAAGAAAAGGGCGGAAAAAGCTTGAGAAGGTGGAGGGTAGTTTGGAAATGGACGTAGGTGACAGGGAGAAGAGCGAGAAAAAAAGGTATTAGGTAGATGATAGAAGAGAAAGTGGGTGAGCCTAGGAATGAAAAAAAGAGAGGGCGGATAGGAAAAAGATAACGGCAGTGGAGTTGAGAATGCAGAAAAAATAGAAGGCCGACAGAAGAAATAATATTTTAACTAGAGGTTTGAAGCTAAGGAGCGGGGAAGAAATGGAGGGTGTGGAAACGCTGCTACAGGGCATAGGGTGGGTTGAAGGCAGGGTAGGGAAAGTTAGGCTTGGGGGAGAAAGTAGAAGAAAGTGGCGTTTGTGGAATCGGAGAGCTGGGAAGAGAAGTTGGAGGTAAGGAGAAATAAAAATTGGATAAAGCATCAGGAGATTTTCATCGATCACGATTGGACGAGGAAGGAAAGGGAGGTGCAGAGAATGCTGAACGACTGGGTTAGGAGAGAGAGGAGTGAAGGAAGAGCGGCAAAGGCACGGTATCGTTAATTAGAAGTAGATGAGGAAATGTTTGTGTGGGACGAGGATAAAGATGTGTTAACGGAAGTGCAGGGGAATTTGTTTCCTGGAAGTAGGGGATGCGGGTAAAGCAGGGTGGAGGAATAGTGAAGGTGATGTAATGGAACGTAGCAGAGACAAAGAAGAAATATGAGAATGTCTGGAGTTATATCCAGGAATGTTATGTTGTGGGACTGTTAGAGGCGTGAGTAGAGGAGCGGAAGGCAAGGTGGGGAAGAAGTGTCGATGGGGGAAAGGGTGGCGATAGTAAAGTATCAGGAGCATTTAAGATAGGTACGCGTTGAAGGGGAGTCGGTGGATGAGATATGGGAGGATCTGAAAGAGAAAGTGGAAGTGTGTGTGCAAAAAAAGGTATTTAGGAAGAAGAAGAAAGAAGTGGCGAAGTCTTGGTGGGATAGGAGATGTAAAAAATAAGAAGGGAGTTGAAGGGGAAGTACAAGAAGTGAAAAGAGAAACTATAAAAAGGAAGGAGTACGTTGAAATGAGGAAAGGCCTAAGATTGATGTGTAAGCGAGAAGACAGGGAGTGGGGAGTGAGGGGAGTTTTATAAAGAAACGTTTCAGGGCTTAGATTCAGATAAGAGAGATATTGGCAGTATAAGAACGAGGGAGTAGGGAGCGAGAAGTTGAATGACGAGGAGATCGATGAACAGATAAGGAAGTTAAGAAGGTCAAATGCACGAGCGCTGGACGGTGTAGAAAACGAGGCGTCGCTATTTAGTACACAAGAGGTTATGGAGAGGCTGAAGGAGGTAGTGAAGAGAGTATGGAGGGGACAGATTCCCACGAGTGTGGAGAGCAGGATTGATATTGCCACTGCATAAGAAAGAAGATAGGAATAGGCAGGGAAATTATAGAGGGATGACGCTTATGAATACGGCGAACGTCGAGGAAAAAGGAATATGGCCGGAGAGGCAGGCGTGATTCAGGGCGGGTAGGAGCACTTTCGACAATATCTGCATTCTGCAGCACGTGATGAATAGAGAGTTAACCAATGGAGGATAGGGGAGTGGTGAGAGGCCTGATCAAAAAGGTAAGGGAGATATATGGAGAGATGAAAGATAAGGTAAGAGGAGGGCTTAGATATGGAAAGTAAGCTAGAGGCCGGAGTGGTAGGCGGAGTTAGAGTAGGATTTGGTTTTGGTCATTCGCGTATGAAAATGACATAGTGTTGCTGGCAAGAAGCAAGAAGGCCTTAAAGGAGATGATGAAGAGTTTGAGAAGATACCTGGATAAGAATAGGCTAGAGCTAAATGCGGAAAAGTCCAAAGTGATGGTGATCAGGAATGGAGGAAAAAGGGATCAGGGAGGGGCATGGAAGTGGAATGGAAAGGCGGTGCAGGCGGTGAAGGAGTTTCCGTACCTGGGCTTCTTGTTTCGGAGAAATGGGGGAATGGATGATCAAATTAAAGAGAGAGTGAGGAAGGCAAATGTGGTAACGAGGTAGGTAAGGGGGTTTGGAAAGAAATTATTTGCAGATGATTTTGGAGAAAGAATGACATTGTTTGGCTCGCTAGTAATTAGTGTACTGTTTTATCGAGTAGGGGTGGGGAGCTAGAAGGAGAGTGAGGAGGTGAATAGGACACAGGAGATATGTACAGTGGATACTGGGGTTGGTTAGGAATACGCCTAATTATATTGCTAGGATGGTAGTGGGGGAAATGGGTTCAGGAATTCTAACGGGGAGTCGGGCGTGTGAGCGTTAGGAAAATTTCTTGGACGAGGGGGGAAGAAAGGTGGTCAGGGAGTGTTGGTGGTTGTGGCTTTCTAAGAAGAAGAGAATGTGTGAATTGTATTGGAAGGGGTATGCAAGGACGAAACACTGGCTGGAGGATTGCGGGGGAGTGGAAAGGAGTTAGATCAGCATGGTGGTCGCATTGCATGAAAGAGGGGACGAAAGGGCGATCGCATGGGTGAAGGGGGTGTTGGGTTAGATGGAGAAGAAGAGAAGGAAGGAGGAGGAGGAATGGATTAATTTTTTCCGAAATAGTTTAATTTTTGACGAGAATCATGAATTTTCGACGAAGAAGATGAATTTTACTCTAAAGCAAACGGATTGCACCCGATTAGAAGTTATTCGAGTGCCTCAGGGGATTACCAGAGTTGTTTTCCCCTCAAAAAGAATACATGATGATTGATGTTGCGGATTGCGTCACGGAGTAAAAATATCGTGTTTAAATCATAGGAATCTCTGAGAAATACATAAAAATATATTAAAATATTTGAAAACATTTCGCAATACTTCGGAACATCTGGAATATCGAAACTATTGAGGATATCTGGGATACATAGGAAAATTAAACTGGCCCAATTCCTAGATTATTGTTACGATACTCACCAATTCCTTTCAGAAATAGCAAGGGGACAAGCACAAGAGTCCTGAAAGCAGGTCTCATTTTCTTTTTGCGTAGATGACACTGACTCTATCAGAATTTTTTAAAGGGCAACTTATGATTTTTCAGGAATTCTGTAGCTAATATATATACTAACTGACTGACGTACATATGCAGATAGCGGAGTGGAAAATCGGTATGACTATTTACACTAAATAACTGCGTTTCAGTTTGGGGAAAAATATGATTGGCTGAACCAGTGTTTTCTATCCTTGATCTAGCTACAAATATTGTTAGAAACGAAAAGACGCAGTATGAACGGTATGAACGAGCAATAATAATTGTTGTAAACTGACGAACTATAATAGTAAGGAATCATTCACACTGAGAAAAATCAACATCACTTCTGAAAAGAGGAGTTTGTACTTCTCATATGTTTATAACAAAGAAAAATTAATTAAAAATTTTTGAGCCACCGGAAAACATCCTTAAATTTCTTATTAGCTGATTTCATATAATTGTAAATGAACTTGAACGCGTTGAAAGAATGTTAGACTTGAAAACCAGTATGTGGGATACTAACGCATTTTGGAAACGATTTATTAGATCATTTTTTTACTGAGGACAATTTTTGAAGCCAAAAAGGGATCACTTTTTAAACAAAATTTTGAATTTACTGATAATCCCTAAAATCCTGACAAATTCATTAAAATACCTTAAGAGCCTTTGAAAGACCTTCAAAACATTGAAATTTCAGGAAATATGATAGAAGTCCCTAAAATCTATTGAAAATCGATTGGAAACTTTAAAAATATTAAATATTAGAATATTCTTTAAACCCTAATTAAATTTCTTTTAATCTCATACAATCAGTAAAATCCTTGAAAATTTCTTAATATATTTCAAATCGTTTTAAATATCTTAAAATCATCATTAAACTATAAAATTTCAGGAAATACTTTGGATTATTAGAAAATCTCTCCAACTGTTTGAAATTGTACGAAATCGTACTTTGAAACCGCTCTAAATTCTTAAAGTCCTGTAAAACCACCTGAAGAGAAGAATTTTTTGAAGATGGTTGCATTTTAAAACAAGAACTTCTCTACCAGAAAAGATTAATTTTTAGTCCAAAGTGACGAAATTTTCAACACAGCAGTTGAGTTTTCGACAAAAAAAAAAGATTCTTCAATAAAAAAGTTGAATTTTTAACAGAGAATAATTTTTCAACAGAACATTTGAATTTATAACCACAGAGTTGAAATTTAAACCTACAAAGATGAATTTTTATCCAAGTAGATCAATTTTCAACAGAGGAAAATTTGATTATCAATCAAACAGTTTCATTTTCATCAAAACAGTTAAATTTATAGCTATATAGTTGAATGTACAACCAACAAAGATGAATGATTATCAATTAAATACTACATTTCTAACAAAAGACTGAAATTTGCAACCAAAATGATAAATCTTCAAAAAAAAGTACAATTCGAACAAAGGAGTTTATCTTTCAACGAAATAGTTCTCTAAATTAAAATAGAAAAATTCTCCCCAAAAAAATGTAATAGATGATATATTAATATATATTATATTATATATCTTAAAAAAGATTCTAATTTTAAAGACGAATTTTTAACAAAATTGTAAAATCCTTGACAAGAAACGATTAATTTTCAACTAAGAAGTTGCAGTTCTATCAAAAAAAGATAAAATTTATACCAAAATTTATTTATATGTTGCTCATGTCTCGAGTACTTCAAGCATCAACATTCATGCATGAACTTTGAATTATGTCGATTAAAAAAGTTTTGTTTTGTTTAAAACAGATGTTTTTAATATTATTAATGAGCATGACTTTCTTACTCTTCAGTAAAGTTTATTAATATTATAGGTAAATCGATTTGCCTCGAATCCTTGTGAAAGCAAAAATTGTTCAATTTTGTAGACAAGAAGATGAATTATCTACAAAAGAATTCAATTTTCAACCAAATAGTAGAATTTTCCACCAAAAAAGTAAATTTTTAACCGAAAATGAAATAGTTGAATATTCAAATAAAAAAATCAGTTTTCTACAAAAAAGACGAATTTTCAACAACAAAAACATAAATTTTCAACTAAAAAATATGAACCATTGACAAATGATGGAATAGTTAAATTTTTAACAGAATAGTTCAATCTTCGACCAATAAAATTAGTGCTCAAAAAATTGTTTAAATTTTAACCAAGTAGTTGAACTTTCAACCAAAAAAGATTAATTCTGAATGAAATGTTCAATAGTAGACTTTTTAATAAAAAAAATAATTAACATTCAACGAAAAAATACTTGTATTTTCTTATTGGGTTCTCTTAATTTAGTTCGCATATGTACTTTGCGTAAGTATGTAGATAGCGGACTGGAAAATAGATAAGGATATATACACTTGATAAATTTTTATTTATTTTCCTTGACATTTTTTTCTATCTTCCAAGAATACGCTGAGGTAGCCAGGTCTCCAATGCTTCATAACTGCCTTATAGTTTTGAAACAAACGCCCCATTGAAATAACTATTTGTGTATCTAATAATACATTTTAGACTATTTCAGTAAAAAATCTGAAACTTGACAATATCATCCGTTAGAATATTAATTTGATAATAAAATAATTGTTCCTAAATACAGGGTATTATTAGGCGTGTTTTCTTTCTTCAATAATTTCGTATCTGCCAATAATGTTCTATTCATCCGTATCAAAATAAATTTGATATAATATAAGTACAAATATCGTCCATTAACTTTTTACATTTTCGAACAAATCGTTGTGCTTTTGTTAATTTTGAACATTTTTAAATTTTCCGACATATTTCACCAGAATATGACGAGAAAGTTGGAACATCTGAATCTTAAAAATGTAATTGAGAACGTCAAATGAGTTTTAATACTTCCAGTTGCTCTTGCTTCATTTTTATAACAATTAATATAAATGAAAACCCTCAATAAGCATATTTAATTTGTTTGAAATTTTTTTAATAATCTTTGACACAAGATAAAACTGTTTACTTTCTTGATATTTTCTCGACGTCGAGCGATTATTTATTCAGAGCCTTTCAAGCCATATAGTTTTTATATAAATCCATGCTTTCTTGAATAATTGAAATTTCCTATGGAAAACTATAGAAATGTAGTTTGAAAATATTCTTATTCTTCTAAATTTGTAAAAACAATCGGAAAGCAATGTTTTTAAATTGGCTACCGGTTACTTCACGTTTACAATTTGACAGTAGGACCTTCTTCTTGTTTCAATAGTGCTGATAATGCTACATGATTGCGTTATTTCACAGAAAAACGCTGATGCTCAAAATCACGCCAAAATCGGTGCAGTCTTGAGTTGGAACAAAAATGAGCTTCGCATGGTCATTTTGAGAATATAGGGAAATTTGCATCCACCTGTCAATAAGATTCTTTTTTGTTATTTGGACGAAATAAATAGTAAGGAGCGCGTGAATATTATTAATAATTGTCTAATTTTTTTTTTTCGTTATACAGCGCGTATTAGGCACATAAAATAAAATTTTTAATTATTAGTGCAGGTCTTAGGTTAGTCATGACCGACTTGATATCTAAGCTCAAGCCGGATATCACGTCCAAGTCATGATCAACTTCATGCACATTGAAGCCTAAACACTCGAAGAAATCCGGATTAGAAAATTGTACAATATTATGTCCTACTCACACGGGGCCTAATTAAAGTGTTAACACGTTTTAAAAGAAGAATAAATAGCCGGTGACTCCATATAAAATATATGTAAGTGACTTTACACACATGTAAATAAAATTTGATATACATGTTTATATTAAATCTAATATAAACTTTATCATTTTAATATACAATGTATACTAATTTTGAAATAAATTTTCTAATATTAATATGCACACTGGAAAAAAATATTTGGAATCAATTAAATGTATTCACTTGAATCCTATTTCTTAGCATCACAAAAATATTTTTTCGCAGTAGTAATTTTTATTCGAACCAGACGTATGTTTTGTTGATCTAAAGAAATTAATTCATTGGCTATATTTTCTAAATTAAAATAAATATAGAAATATTTGTTTCATTCGATGAGTTCAATTATTTGAATTGATCATTACGCACATAAATCAAACTTTTTCCCACAATTAAATCAAGTTTTTAGGTTTATTTCAATCAAAGAAATAATTATTCAATTTAGAAAAATATTAATTAAGTTGAAAATATATTCATCAGATACAAAGAGTTGCTGCATTTATAGATACTAATGCATCATTTCTTTAGATTAATGAACTATTGTGTTTACAGAAATATTTATTTTTCAAATTCAAATAAATGTTTCGTTTCATTAGTAAAATCAAATAATGTATCGCACATGAACATTCATTTATTGCGTCGGAAAAAAATATGTCAATAAACTCAATATGCATGTTTTTGATCTTAATCCAGTCGTCACTCATACCTCTGTATGCATTAAGAGGTCCCCAAAATACCTTTTGTTTAAAAGGTAAAAAAACTAAACTTTTAATTTGTTAAAAAGAAATCATCCAGGTCGGCCAGTGTCATATTTCAATTTCAATTCAATTAACATTGTTCATTGTTCATAAACTCGCTTGCTTCATTTTTCTGACAATTGTTAAAAATGAAGACCTTTAATGAGGATATTTGATTTTTTTGAAATTTTTTATAAATCCACGCTACCTCGAATTGGAATTTTTCATGGAAAACTAGAAAAAATTTACAACTGTCAACAAATTTAAAAATCAAAAACGAAATTCTGTTGAAAAGTAGCTTGTAAGAACTCTGACTATTCACAATTGATTCACCGTTCGTCACGCTCATAATTTCACAATATGACCTTCTTATCATTTCAATAGAGTTGAGAATGTTAACACAATCGAAAAATTTTATTGAACATCTTCATTTTTCACGTCTTCCATTTTCATAACCTTTTATGATTATTTTATACCGTCCTGAGTACATTCATTTATTTTGCTTCCTCATCGAGGAAGCTTTGTAATGGTAACATTTTCCAAAAATTTCAAATTCATTTAATTAAACCTTCCTCAATTTAAAAATGTGTGATACAATTTTCTAAGCAATTCTCCGGATGTGTGTGTATGCGGATGTGTGTGTGTGGATGTCCCACATTTTTGTAAACACGATAACTACAAAACGGTTGCAGATAAATTGATGAAATTTGGAGAGCTTATTTTCCTCACTAATATCTTTGGTTCGAAATGAATTGATTGACCTATGATATTAATACATTTTATTAAAGAGTAGGGCAGTTATGGTAATTTACATATTTTGGAAATCGGTTTTTTATACTAAAACTTTTTTCATTAACATAACTCAAAGTTGATGCAAGAACAGAAAAGATGTGTTGATTCGAGACAAATCTATTTACCTATGACATTGATACATTTTATTGAAGAGTGAGGAAGCTATGGTAATGCATAATATTTGAAAGTACGGTTTTTTATAGTAAAACTTTTATCACTAACATAATTTAAAATGTATGCAAGAACGAAGAAGATTCCTTGATTCGAAGCAAATCGATTGATCTATAATATTAATACACTTTATTGAAGATTAAGGAAGTTATGCTCATTCATAATATTTGAATCATCTGTTTCAAAAAGAAAAACTTTTTTCATCGACATAATTCAAAGCTGACGCATGAATAGAAAATACTTTTTGATCATACATTTTCAAATAGAATAATTCTGAAAAATTTTGTAAAGAAATCATAAAGCTGGGAAAGGGATAGGGTTCGACAGAAAGTTTCTCTTCCATTATCTAGCTTGAAAAATTATCATTTCCAATACAAAATTTGAGTTTTCTGATTTGTCTTTGTATGTAAAAAATTTTTGTATCATTTTGTTTTTTGTATTTTTTGTAAATTTCTATTTTAAAATTGATGAAAATGAAGACTCTGGTTTGTCTTTTATTGAAAAAAATAACTAATGCTTCCCCTATGAGGAAGCAAACAAATTTTCTAACGGAAAGCAAAGTGCTCGTGAAATGAGCATCATATAATTATAAATACAAACGAAGTGGAAACACTCGAGATCGAATTGAAAGCTAGTTCACCAATATACATGAAAAGAAAATGTTTCCATTAGTATAAATTAAAAATTGTTTAAGTCTAATATAATTAATATCTCTAGTGAGGAAAAGATTGTTCTACAAAAGAATTTTTCTTATTTTCAAGTGAAAGAAAATTATTCCAACCAATTGAGTACTCTATCTCATACTTTGTTGTATCTGGAGGTATCCCTTTTCAAATTAATAGCTTTGTTACCTTCTCTCTTTATAAATAACATTTCCATGAATTCTCTCTTTTTCTGATTCCTCCCAAGATGAAGAATTTTAATATCATTTCAATTGAAGTCATGACCATGTGTAATTTCATGCTTTAAAAGAACTGAGTGATATCTAGGACTTCTGTGGAAATTATTTGCATGTTCATCTTTACTGAGTCTAAGTGCCCTTCGTGTCTGCCCTGTATAAACTGCATTGCAATCTTTGCAATTAATTTTATAAATTACACATTTCTTCTGTAGCGTTTCATATTTATCTTCTCCCAATTCTACAATCATGTTGCTCTTAAAAGCAACTCTAAGTATAGTATGCGACCTCCTATACCCAACACTTATTTCAAAATCTTTGAGATTTTCCCAAAATATGGAAGAACAACCGTTAATAAATGTATTATAATCTTTTCTATTTATTTTATTTTAATCATTGTTTATGTTTTTTATATAATTTCTTCTTTTATGGACATGTTTTTCAATAAAATCAAAAGGATCATGGTTTACGAAAAGAATTTGTTTACATAGTTCAATATTTTTTGCATGGAATACTGGATTTGATAATTGAAGGGCTCTATCAATCAAATTTGTAATAATTCCTATCTTATTTTGAATAGTGTGAATTAAGAGGAAACTAAGTTTTCTTGCTGAAAAAATGGTTTCTCTATGCCAGTCTGTGATAATATGTCTTTCGTCAGTTTTAATTAAAGTCATATCAAGAAGATTTAATTTTTATTCAATTTCAACAGTGAATTATAATCTTGAATGTATGCTATTGAAAGCATTAAGAAGAATTACGTATTATTTATCATTATTATTTATTAGCATTATTGTCATGTAAACTATTTCTGTTTATTATGTATTTTATGTAAATTATTAAATTTGAAATACACTGCATGAAAAACATATTTTATAGCATCAAGAAATTGTTTTTTAGGAATTTTGATATTAACTGTGATCAAATACGAACGTTGTTTTATTGCAATTTCACCTCATTCGTAAGGGATGTTTGGAAATTTTAAAAAGGCTGTAGGCTAAGAAAGAATTTGCACCCGTTGTATCATTTCCTCATTTTTTTAAACTTTGTTCAGACGATAAGAAGACAATACTTAGAAATTCAGGCAGGCTGCGCCACGTTTACAACGTCAGAATATGACCTTCTTATTGTTTCAATAGAGATAAAAATGGGATACCATCACCTCGTTTCACTGAATTTTTCTATCTTTCACGTTCTCCATGATTTTAACATTCTTTTAATTATTATATACAGTCCTAAATCATTTATTTTCACCAAGCAATTAGTTTTCCACTATTGCATTAGCGAATATTTCGAATACTTGAATTGGTAATTTTCTACCAATCTTTAGTGGATCACTTTTCGCTAATCAATTCTGTAAAATTTCACTAGCAATTAGTTAAATTTCACCAAGTTTGGTTCAGAGAGCAAAAAAGCTTAGAAGCTCAAATTTACGTCTTCAAGCACTGAAGATGATACATATTACCCTCGTGCCTGATTAGGAAATTAGATTTTTTTGAAATGTTTCCATTAATCTCTGGCACAAAATAGACAGATACCAAGATAATGGCACAAATGTTACAAATACAAAGTTATTATAGTAATGTACTGATGATGAGAAAAAGCTGGCACTAGTAGCGCGCTACTACCCGGAGAAAAAAAGACGTTTTTGTAAATTTCATCTAGAATCGTTAATATTAGGTTAATGCAGCTGAACTCAGCATTTCTCTTCCCAAGTAGCCATGAAATACGAAACAAAATTATTTTTTAAATATCAGCCCCATGAGTATGTTTTATAGGGTCCCAAAAAAACCCTACAAGTGAATTTTTTGCGGTTTTTAAAATACAAAAAGTGTTTCTAGTATATAAGATATTACATTCCACTGATAGTGAGTCGTTCAGATGAATTGTTTGAACAATTTACTATCGTTTTTATCACCTTTCTCTTACAGCTGCGAACGCGGCAGCGAATGCGGCGCTCATAAAGGAAAATGCACGATTAAAATTCAAATATAAAGTAAAATATTGTGATAAAATATATTTTGTTTAGGCCAATATCTTACCAATGCTCTATGCATAAAGATAATTTAATTGAAGTTCATTAAAACAGTTGATTAATGTGTTCCAAAAAGTGCATCTGCGCCAAGTTGTCCTACCTTGTTTGGTAATGTGGCGCGTTCCGATTTGAATTCATAATTATTGAATAAAAAACAAATTATGAAGGAAAATTAGTATAATGTAATAAAAATAAGATGAGTACATTTACGTTTATTATTATTAACATATTTGAGGGATTATTTTTGCCGAAATTTCAAGAAAAAGTGTTTTTTTAACAGTGCAGAATGTCTTACAATAATTTGAGGTTTATGTCTGCTGAAACGTCAAAAAATAATTTTTTTGGTAACAGTGCAAAATGACTCACCAATATGAAAAATAACATAATGAAGGATAAATTAAAATAATTATTAATGGAGAAACTGTTTAAACAAACAGTTCTTTATATTAATCTATAATGTTAAGACAAGGTACAATCCGAATGCGCCATGTTAGTCGCATCTAAATAGTATTTAATAAAGATTTTTCACATAAAAGTTTATTAATTTTACTCCAAATTTTAAACTTTAAAGCATTCAAGAAATTCGGAACAGTATATTTCCAAAAAATTCTATAAGTTTACACGAAACTTCTGTAATTTTTTACTTGTTGTTAGCTACTCTGACAATACAAGCGAAAGAACCAAAACTAACTTTTCGTCATCAAAATCAGGCAATGAATTTAATTATCCCAATTTTTTAATAATGTAACGTTGAAAATATATATACATGTAATGAAACTACCTCTAGAAGCAGAAAATGCGTTAATTTTCGAAAACTCGAACGCGCCACATTATCCGCCGCGCCGCATTCGCCGCCGCTCTCCTAGATATTCAAGTTAAGAAACATAATTGCTTAAACAATTTAGTATTATTTTCAATAACTTGTCTTTCAGTAATCCTAGAAAGTGTCAAGTTTTTTATGAAAAATTCAACATTTTGTTATTGTTTATAACTATCTTCTCCTTCATTAATGCTAGATTATTACAAAGAATATTGTTTCTAACTATCTACTTCTTCATTAATGATATATAGTTGCGGTTTCTTCAGAACTCTCAAACTTTTCTTCCCCTTTTAACTCAGTGAGGTGATAATTATTGCAGGTTAAGAAACATGCTCGTTGAAACAATTGATTATTGTTTCTAACTATTTTCTCTTAAATTGATGCTAGAACAATTTTTTTCCTTGTAATCTTAAGTTTTCTTTTGTCTATTTGGTTATGATCAAATAATGAGTGAACCTCGACAGGAATCATTTTTTAAAGAGTATTGCACTTTTTTAAGTGAACTATTATTGCTCTTTTCCCTATGTTTAAAAGAAAAATTGAAACAAAAAAGCTATCTTACACATGAGACAGAAATAAAGAATGGAATAATCAGGAGTAGGTGAAAGGACTATGTCTGTTTTGTTTGAAATTACAACAAGAAATGTATTATAAGGCGTAAAAGAAAAATTTGGAATTAAACATATTTTGATATCAGCCACCCCCCTCCTCCAGCAAAACATATTCATAAAAAAGGAAAAGATTATTTCAAATTTTTTTTCTCTGATGTTTATTTATACTTAACTAAAATGTCAAAGCAAAGTTGAACGTTTCAGAAAAAACCGTAAGTTTCTAGCCTCAGGCAAAGAGAATATTATTAACAATAATAATAAATTATTGAAATAATTATTTTCCTTAACTTGAATTGATTGTTATTTCACTCTAATGGAAAAATGGACGCAAAGATAAAAAATTCAGGAAAAAACGCAACTATCTAGTATTAATATAGAAAAAGATAGTAAAGGTGAACCACAAAAAATTAGTAAAAATTACTAATTCAAGTAGCACAATATTTACTGATTCGATGGTGGAGAATTTAACATTATTTACAATTAGTGAAAATCTATTAATTTACTTAGAGCTGAATATATTGATTAGAACAAGATTGAAAAATTTGAATCGGGTACGTCTTGTCCAATAGGGTACGTCACCTCCACCAACATATATGTTCACTCAAATTATTTCTTGCAAATGGAAAACAAGTATTATTTACAAACTATATTTCCGCCAAAAAAAAGTAAAAGCTCGGCGTGATACAATTTATTTTCATTGCATAATATATGTATTTTAATTCTTTAAAACCGTTTTATATATTGGAATGAACAATCGACAAGAAAATTTCACTAATTGATTAATAACTGCAATCAGAAAAGAGATTCTTTAATTTGAAAAAAATTTCTTTTCATCAAAGAAAAATATTCATTCAAGGAAAATGTTATCAGATTCTAAGAATTTTCTCTCGATTCAAAAAAATGTTTTTTCTTCAAAGAAATTTCTTTTATTCCAATGAAAATTTGTCTTCAATTAAAAATTTTTTCCTTCAATTTGCAGTTATTTTTGATATAATGGGAAAAAAACTATGTTAAAAAAACCTTTTCTTTAATTAATTCAAGATAAATATTTTCCTGCGTGGGAATACTCAAATAACGCGTATTGTTAACGCACATTTTCAATGCCTTTCCTTCTTTAGCGCTAATGTTGTCAACTTTGGAAAAGATAATAATTATACCTAAATTTTCTATGAACCATCAAATGTAGTAAAAGTTCCTTCTTAAGAAAAAAAAATGTGTAGGTATCTTCAAAGTATCGTATTTTTTGGATATAAAGCTAATCTAAGAGTGTTATAAGATCTTTTGTTGAACTCTTCCGGACAGTTGGCGGGGATGCTCAGATCACAGCACCTGAAACTCTTTGGGAAACTATTGGACAAGCTAGTATGCTGGATAGGAAGCATGCTACGCCGAAGAAGACTCGAAAGCAGATGGGGTGAAGGTCTAGTAAGGGGGATACCTCCGCGGGGTTGCCCGCACGGGGGTGTCCTGTCGTTCCTCCTGTAGTGTATTGTAGTGGACGCTGATGTATCTTATAAGGTCGGCGCTGCGCATCGTAAAGCTTTGGTGCGATAGCTCAGGGCTCTCGGTAAATCCAGAAAAGACCAACCTGGTCATTTCCACAAGAAATTATAAAGTTCCGAAACTTGACGTTCCTGTATTCCGTGGTGGTAAGCTGACGTTTTCAGATTCAATTAAATATCTGGAAGTAATCCTGGATGGCAAGCTGAACTGAGCAAAGCACCTGGAGACCCAATGCAGGAAATTTGTCATTGGGTTGATGTGGGGGCTAGGGCCTAAAATGCTTGCATGGCTCTACTTTGCTGTCTTAAAATCCAGGCTCCTGCATGCAGCCGTGGTCTGGTGGCCACGGGTGGAACTTAAAACAATACAGGACAGGCTGCGAAGATTACAAACGCTAGTATTTAGGGGTTTGACTGGAGCAACGAGGACTGCGCCCACAGCGGCGATATGATTCATGCTCTGTGAGGAAACCCTACATGTTGCGATAAGCGCAAGAGCGGCACACGCGATGGGCCGCCTCGCAAGAGCAAATAGATAGACTCCGGGGACCAGACACACTAGACTCCCTATTTATATCAGCGCACTGCCAATTCTACAGATGAGGCAAGATAAAATAACAAAACGCTTCAACTTCGCCAAAACTTTTCGCTTCTGCATCACAAGCAGGGATCTGTAGAAAGCAAATGGTAACCCGCTTCTCCAGGAGGAAATCTGGTATACAGATGGCTCCATGGTCGAGGGAGGGTCAGGAGTAGGAATTTATGACAGCAAGAGAGGGAAAGGGATAGATTTCACACTTGGGCGACACTAACTAACTGCAATAGGGAAACAAAACATAACATCAGAACTGGTTTGGGAATGCAAAAAGGCATTAAACCAACTTACAGAAAGAAACAAAGTGGCTCTCATATGGGTCGCTGGTCACACAGGGATCAAGGGCAACGAAAAGATGGACCAGTGAGCGAAACGCGGTGCAGCGAGCGAATACATAGGACGGGAACCGTTACTGGGAATCGCGTCTTGCTGTGTCAAGATGGCGATTAAAAGCTGGATCCGAACAAAACAGCAGGAATGCTGAGAACAAACCTAGGGTTGCCGTCAGGCGAAATCCATCCTGGGGTATACCTATAGGATGGGCAAAGCTATGGAAATCCTGGGTTTACCCAACGAAGATATAAGGACAGTGGTGCGGACCCTAACAGGGCACAACCTCTTGAACTACCATATGCACAAAATGGGGTGTAACCCCACGACAGAGTGCAGGAAATGCAGCAGGGATGAAGAAACATCCCTGCATGTATTATGCCAGTACCCGACATTAGCTAGGCTCAGGCAACAGACCCTCGGGGCCCATTTTGTGGAAACAGAGAAAATTGCAACGCGATCAATAGGCTTTATAGCTTGAGCGCCAGGGGAGCTCTTCATGGGCTTCCCACCCGCATTAAAACTAGCTAACTAACTAAACCGTTTCTTTTCTTTGGAAAACTATTTTTCAAAATTGTTAAATCATCCAATTTGTGTAACTTTTTTGTTTATGATTGTTCTCAATTCTATTTTTTTAGAACTCGAGAAGTCTTCTATAACTCAAGATTATGCAGAGAAAAACTAATTTCTGAGGAGTAAGGAATGGCTATTTTTTGAAAATATATTTGTTCTAAACCTCAGGAAGTTGGAGAAGAATTTTATACTCATCGCTCCTTGTTGTTTGCTGAAAAGCTTCTCTTATCATATATGTGAAATTATTTACGATAAGAAACAACAGGATAAAAATCCTGCCAAACATATTTTCTTAATTTAATTGTCATGGTTTTTGCAATTGTCTCGAATTTTTTGTGTTTATAAATGTGAAATAATAGAATTTGTTTAAAAAAAATTCAGCAGAAATATGACTTTCTTCAAATAAAAAGCGGGTAGACTTCTTCAAACATTACGTACTGATAATTGATGAACGAATATTTGTTCCCTAATTACGCAATCTTTGTTTTTGCTTCTCCAGCCGTCTTCAACGTGAAAGAAGACAAATAATTTATAACCTACCGAGACGAAAATTAATACTTTCTATAACATCACGCTTGAATTATATATATACTGATAATTTTAATATTTAATAACTGTATTTATTCAGTAAATTTTTTAAAGATTGAAATTACTTTTTGAATAATATGCAATGTAAAATCATTTCTCCTTTCACAAAAAAAAATGTTTGAAGCGAATCATAACTAGATACGGACGATTATTTTAGTTCTTCCTGCCCCCAAACATAAAATTTTTGAAAATTTTTTACTTGCTGTAGCATTGGAAATAATTGCAACATTATTTTGAGCACTTCTCTACTTATTACTGGAATAGCATTTTTACTGAAAAGAATATAAATAGAAAGGTGATTTGTCTGACTACATTTTTATCTTCAGCCTTTGACAAATTTTCGCCTCTCCATACCCTTAAAGCAAATAAGAAGTCGACTTCTCGGATCACTTCTTATATCGAAGATTTGATAAAAGGAAGAGAGAAAAAACGTAGATTGGCTAAAAGAACAAAAAGTAGTATTATTCAAGTCGAATTTTGTAAACTGAGTAACTGAGTACAAACCAAAATCCGGAATTCATACAATCCATATAATTACAATTCTATCAAAAACAGGAATATAAAATAAGAACATCTGGCTTATCTTAAGACAACTTGGACTTATTCCATCTAAACACTTGGCTCTCGATAACAATTTCTCCCCTGCAGACATTTTGACAGCTTTTACTACAAAATCCACACTCCTTGCAAACAGCACTTCATGCCCGTCATCAGTTCCCTTTACTTTTGATGATACTAAATTATTATTTTCTGACATATCACAAGAAACCATAATGAAAAAACTATTCGAGCTAAAATCAAATGCTCAAGAATCTGATGGTATTTCAGTTAAAATGATTCGCCTTGTTTCACTAGTCATTGGCCCTATTCTCTTGCACATCTACAATGCATCTCTGCAGCTGAGAATATTCCCTGATGCCTGAAAAGAGGCGATTATTCGCCCTGTTCCTAAAATATCTAACTCTACCTCTCCCAAAGACTTCCGTCCTATATCCATCCTATGCGCTTCGTCTAAACCTTTCGAACGCATTGTCCATTAGCAACCTACTGCACACATTGAAACAAACAATTTAATGGACCCAATGCAATCTGGGTTGCGTGCCAGGCATACTACACTTACAGCTTCACTTTAAGTGACTTCTGACCCCAAACTTGCAATTGATAGAAGGGGAATAACAGTTGTTGTCCTTTTTGACTTTTCTGAGGCATTTGATAAAGTTAACCATAATCTACTATTGACTAGGCTCAAATCATTTCACCTCTCAAATATGGTTGTTAAATGGTTTGAACCTTATCTTAGTAATCGTTCTGAAAGAGCACAAATTAGCTATGGTGAGCGGTCTGTTTGAGGGTATGTTAAGATTGGTGTCCCTCAGGGATGCACTCTTGCACCCACTTTATTAAATGTTTATACCTCTGAACTTGATAACGAACTTCGTTATTGCAACTATCACAAATAGCTTATGTCAAAAGGTACAGGCGGATATTGGTCTGGTGGTGCAGTGGGCCTTGACGAGTGGCCTCGCGCATAACCCTGCTAAAAGTATGGTTTTAATCATAGGACCTTCTTTCTCTCCATCACTTGAAACGATTGCAACCCTAGCTACTCTCTTTATCGATGGACGTCTCGTCCCCTTTGTGGAATCTGTGGAAGATTTAGGCTATACTCTTAGTCGCTCTCTTACTTGGAATTAACAAGTTGCAGATATTTCGAGGAAAAGCTTTAGAGCCCTCCAACAGCTTAACAGGAATAAAGAATCACTTCCTACTTCAAGGCGTATCCTTGTAGTTAAAAGCCTGATACTTCTTTTCTTTGACTATGGCTATGTGGTGTATGACAATATTACTGATGAGCTGAATGCCAACCTTGAGTGTACGCATAATGCTTGCATTCGGTTCATCTATAATATCCCCAAAAGTAAACATAGCACTCAGTTTAGAGAAAGAGCAGGACTTCTTCAAGTCGCCAAAAGAAGAAAATTTTTTATGAATAATTTGCTTCATATCCTATTCAGTAATGAACTCCGCACTATCGTTTTAACCATTTTATTGAGAAAGATCAATTGACACATCCCAAACTCCGCGAAAGGAAAACAGTACTAAAAATTCAGCCACTTCTTTTTGGTTACCTATTTAACACATCAAAATAATTCCTACCCTCGAAATCACACATTGGTAACACTTCAATCCTTAAATTAAAAATATATATGAGTGTCTGCATGAATGTATTTACTTTTAAGCATGTATATTTGCGTATGTATATAAATAGTATTTATTATTTTTATTTGATTCATATATTTTCTTTTACTCTTGTTGAATACCTATTTTTGATTTCAATCGGCTAATCGATCGCCGTCAGATTTCAATTGTAATACATATGTATCGCCTGTTCCTTGTAGGGCTATTTAGCCCTAGGAACTTTTCAGAAATAAACGCAAATACAAATACAATATACTTCTATATTTTCGGACGAATTTTGCATTACATTGGCTGGTAATACATTTTTTTCCACTTCACCTATTTGTTTTCTTAGATTTCAGGTTCTTCCAATAAAGCTTATTTCAATATCTGACAATGAAAAAATATTATGATGCTACAGATTAAAATATCAGATAAAAAGATTTATAATTTCAGTACTTCTAAGGATTTATCTATTATTGTAAATAATAGTATTCTGAGAATTACAAAAGAGCTTCAGGAGAACTTTTAAATCTAAATTAGGGAAAATTTTAGTAATTGAATTATTAATTGAGTGTTTGGCTAGACTGTTATAGTAGACCTTTAGAATTTTACTTGTAAAATAGTGAAAAAATCACGAGCTTATATTGGCAAATTCATGAGAGATTTCAGAAAGTAATAAAATGGAACATAATTGTTGAATTTTCAGTTTAAAAAGACGACTTTTTAACCCAAAATATGAGTTTTTACCGAAAAAGTTAATTTTCAAACAAATAGTTGAATTTCAAGCCAAACAGAACCTTATAAAAAATTCCTGACCCGGTGAATTTTAAACCAGAATAAAAGAAATTGTATAAAAATAATTGAATTTTCAGTCTAAAGTGATGAGTTTTCAAATCAAAATGAAAAATTCTCGAAATAGAAAGACTTTTCGCTCAAACAAAGAAAATCATTTGAACCAAATTGTTGAATTTCCCATTCAAAAAGATAAATTTTTAACAAGAAAATATAAGTTTCTAAGGAAAACGTAAATTTTCAAAGAAAAATTTAATTTTAAACCAAATGGTTGAATTTCAATTAAAAAAGGATAATTTTCTAACAAAATCATTTTATTTTCAATTTAAAAAGACAAATTTGAAAGTGAAATATATATAAAATGGAATTTCAAAATAGAATATATTACAGGAAATTCTCTAAAACCCCATGGAAATCATTTAAAATATATTAAACTATTTTAAATGCTCTGAAATCTTTTGAAATTCCTTGAAATTTTTAAAAGCTCTTGAAAATTCCTTGGAGTACCTAAAAATACTTAAAAATCATTTGAAAACCCTTCAAATTATTTTAAATTCCTTTAAATCGTTTTATACATTTTAAAATCTTTGTAAAAATTCAAAATCTTAGAAAATACGTTGATATATTTGAATATCTTTCAAAAATTTGGAAAATACAAAAAATCCTTAATTATTTGTTGATAAATTTGTTGAAACGCAAGGATTTTTCGGACATCTAAGAATTCAAGGAAATTCTTTGAAACCGCTTGGAATTCTTGAAATCCTGTGAAATCCCCGGAAAAGAAGTATTTTTTAGACGACAGTTACATTTTCACAGAAGAACTTCTCTACCAAAAGAGATTATTTTCAATCCAAAAAGACGAAATTTCCAACACAGCAGTTGAGTTTTCGACCAAAAAATGACTTTTCAACAAAACATTCGAATTTTTAACAAAGAATCAATTTTTTCAACAAAATAGTTGAATTTTCAAATCCGTAGTAGAAATCCCAACCTACAAAGATGATTTTTTATCGAAAAGGATAAATTTTCAAAAAAGGAGAATTTAATTATCAACCAAATAGTTTAATTTTTTTTTAAATAGTTAAATTTTCAACCAAATAGTTCAATTTTCAAAAAAAATTATGAATCCTGATAAAAAAAAAATCAATTTCCAACAAAGAAGTTCAACCCTCAACCAAATATTTTTTTTCAATTAAAATACATGAATTCTCCCAGAAAAAATGTAAGCATAGATGATATTATAACCAAAAAAGATTTTAGTCTCAAATGAAATACAGTTAAATGCAATACAAAAAGACGACATTTCCACAAAGAAGTAGAATTCTCCACAAAAAGAAATTAATTTTTAACCATGAAGCTGCTTTTTTATTTTAAAAAAATGAAATTTCTGCCGAAAGAGATAAATTTTCAAGCAAAAACGATGCATTTTTTACAAAAAGTTGAATTTTTGAAAGAGAAAGATTTTTCGAACATTAGAATGAAAAAGCTTTTAAACGATGATGAATTGTTTAATATTCAGTTGAAAAATTAATTTTCTAAAAAAAAGAGACGAATTTCCAACATAAACAAAATTAAATTTGCAACTTAAAACTATCAACTTTCAACTAATAATGAAATAGGTGAATTTTCAACAAAATAGTTCAATCTTCAACCAATAAGATGAATGTTTAATAGATTAGTTTAAATTTGCAATTTTCAATAAAAATGAATTAACTTTCCACGAAAAATTGTTAAATTTTCTTTTTTGGTATTTTTAATTTTAGTTCGCATATGGACTTCACGTACATAGGTAAAAAGGTATATACGCACTTCATAACTTTTTATTTATTTTCCTCGAAATTGTTTTCAATCTTCTAATATTAGACTGAGATAGCGAGGTTTTTAAGGTTTCATAACTGCGTTATAGTTTGGGAATAAACGCGTCATAGAAATAACTATTTGTATAAAAAATACCTCATGCCTTCTTAAGAATTTTTACTAGAGTTTCCCATTCATCTTTCAGAGTCTAAATTAGTGAATTTCACTAAGAAAAAATGAAATTTTAATAAATTAATTTCAAAAATTGCGAGTAGCGAAAGATTATTAAAAAATTATTTATTCAATTATTTAAAATTTTTAAATATTCAATGTTATATAATATTGTTAATCTCATAAGCAGCCTGCGCCACCTCCACAAACATTTTTTATTTGCAAGTTGTTGCTTCAGATTGGAAAAATTAGACCTATTTACACACCTAATCTATTTTATCACATTTTATTGACACAATACTGTTCAGAGTTCGAATCTCCCAAAGTAAAAATTAAAACATTTGACAGTAATTCTTTGCAATTCGTTGCAAATTTTTGATATATTTATTATTACAAAAACAAAATTGTAAGAAAACCAACAAAAAATTGAATCTGAGGAAACCAAACAAACTTTCGTTTTTGAAAATAAATCGTCAATTTAAGAATAAGAAAACTCATTTCAAAGTCGCAAAAGTACTTCTCTCTAACTTATTACAATATTTTTGTTACATTTAGTGTAATAATAACGAAACTAAAAAAATTTAAAGCTCGGAAAACGAAACGAACTTTTGTGCTTTAAAAATAATCAACAAGCTTACAATGAAAAAACAGATTTGGAACCCCCAAAAGTAATTCTTAGCGATTTTTTTCATAAATTCTGTTACATTAATTGTAACAAAGTTAAAAATAATTAAAGTTGGCAAATCCGAACGAACTTTTCTTCTTTAAACTTAACCAACAACTCTGAAATCAGAAGACACATTTTGCCCCCTCAAAAGTAATTTTTGGGATTCATTGTAAAAATTTTGTTACATTTAATTGAACGAAACTAATAAAAAATGTAAAGCTCGGGAAACGAAAGGATCTTTATTTCTTTAAAAATAACCAACAAGTTGAGAATAAAAAATCACATTTTGAACCCCTAAAAGTAATTCTTCGAGATTTTTTTCATAAATTCTGTTACCTTAATTGTAAGAAAGTTAAAAATATTTAAACATGGGAAATCCAAACGAACTTTTGTTCCTTAAAAATAACCAACAAGCTTACAATGAAAAAAAATATTTGGAAACCCCAAAGGTAATTCTTAGCGATTTTTTTTCATAAATTCTGTTACATTAATAGTAACAAAGTAATTTTTGGGATCCATTGTAAAATTTTTGTTACATTTAATGTAACGAAACTAAAAAAAAATTTAAAGCTCGTGATGCGAAAAGATCTTTAATTCTTTGAAAATAACCAACAATTTTTTTGCATTTATTTTAGCAAAAACAATAAAGAAATGTAAAGCAATTTTAAACCCACAAAAGTTGTTTTAATTTCTTTATTTTGATTTCTGGCATAAACCAAGCGACCTTTCGTTCTTAACAATAAATCAACATTTAATGTTTCCAAAACCAACAAAAAAACTAAGAACTCGGAAAATCAAACAACCTTTTTTTCTTTAAAATTTATCATAAATAATAAAATAATCTAAAGCTCGGGAAACGAAACAAACTTTTGTTTTCATAAATTATCCAACAAGTAAAAAATAAAATAACATATTTTGAACCACTAAGAGTTCTCCATTCATTACAAAATTTCTGTTACATTCATTGTAACAAAATAAAGAAAACTGAAGCATGGTTAAAGGAAACGTAATTCTTAAAGTAGTTTGATTTCAAGATTTCCTAAGTTCTTTATACTTAGCCACTTTAAATAAATTTCACCTTCGTCAAACTGGGACCATTTGTACCTTATTCCTTTATCAAAAAGGACCCAAAAAAATTTTTCTAATTAGGTTTGTGAAATTTCCGTGTCCGGAAGTCTTGCATTATTTGATTAGATTGATAACAGCTTTGAAATGTAATGAATTGATGAGTTGATGACTTTAATATTGAAAGATCATAAAAATTTGTCATCGCCTACCATTCTACGATCACCCCCAAAATCAACCCTTGAACATAAGGAAAATAATTAAAAATGCCCCAACTTCCAGACTAATTGTATTGTATCAAATTTTTCTATTTGATAATTTTTTGTAACCAATAATGTGCATCAAATCGCACCATTTGACTCGATCAAAATCTTAGCCAGAGCCAATTTCTAGTGAGTGATAATTTCTTGTTATAATGATTACGGCGAGAAGTTGTAGATTTTGTTTTGTAAAAAAACCAAAGCCTAACATTGTTATGTTTTCTGTCATCGTATCTAATTTTATTCATTCGTTTGGTACAAAATGTGTCTCTTATTTGAGAGTTGTTAGCTAAGTTTAAAAAACAAAAGTTCGTTTCGGTTCCCCAGGTTTAGATTTATTTATTGTTTTTGTAGCAATCAATGTAACAAAAAATTTTCATCGCATGCAAAGAATTACTTTTGGTGTTAAAAATGTGTTTTCTCATCTTAGACTTGTTGGTTAATTTTAAAGATCAAAAGTTTGTTTGGATTTTCAATTTTTTTTTGTTACAATGAATGTAACAAAAAATTGTGTGTTAATTAATTTTCAATAACAAAAGTTTGTTTTGTTTCTGCGAGTTTTAAGTTACTTTGTTGGTTTTATAACAAAAATGTATCAAAATTTCCGCGACGAATCACAGAGAATTTCTTTTTGAGGTTTGAAATGTTATTTCTCATCTTAGACTTGTAGATTAATTTTTAAGAACAAAAGTTCGTTTGGTCTTCTGAATTTTAAACATCTTTGTTGGTTTTCTTACATGAAATTTCAGGAAAGTTCTGTATTAAATCGAAATTCATCTTTTTTAGGTTAAGCAGATGTTATGTTATTTTAAGGACGGTAATAAACGTTTGCAAGAAAAACTAAGAATGTAAAAAAATTTAAAGGCTTGAATTTCGCGTCTTGTAGAAACAATCAAAGATCAACGATGCGATATTTTTGCGGGCGCTGAAGTGAACCGCCAGCACGCACACTATCTTAACATTTATGAGACAAACAATTGGCTGCTAAAGCTCGATTCTGATTTGTTCATTATGCCCAACTTTGAAGCTTTACTGTGCCAAAACTAAGGCCCAGATCAGATTTTGCAAAAGGACTTTTCTGTTTCTTTATTTGTCCTCTATCACCCAGTACCGGCACGTTCATAGGTGGTGGGACACCCTGTATGTACTTATCAACTTTCTCTAATCTCTCATCATTTAGGGCAATGTTGCACATTGTTTTCTCTCCTTTTCCTTCAAACACTACGATTTTTGTTTTATTTACGTTAATTTTGAGGCCCATGTTCTTCAAGCTTGTATTTAGTTTGCTCAAAATTCTTTGCAAGTCTTCGATTGATTCTGCTATAACAACCTTGTCATCTGCGAAAGCCAACCCACGTACCCTCAATGTCTCGAGATCTATACGTTCTTCGTGGAAGAAGGCCATTCTTAGACACTTGTCCATAAATGTGATAAATAGCCATGAGGACATAACGCTTTCTTGTTTAACGCCTTGCATAATATCGAACCAGTCACTCAGTTTCACATTCACCCTTACACTCGCTTTGTTACCTGCATATATGTATGTATATTTATTGCCTCTAAGAATACAAGATTCTTTGGTAAGGGAAGGCCACTATTACAAAAATCGATAAAATTAAGATAAATATCAAAATGAAAGAAAGGTTATAATATCGTATGTACAATAGGTCATACTGGTCGAGTTCGGGCAGTGTATTATTCGAATAGAGAGAAAGCTCTAATTTTCAAACATGTACTTATAAAGTTGTGTATCGAGCGAAGCATTCAAGGGTTTATAATTGACAATAATAAGTGAAGATTGTTCTCGTTTATCATACCAATGTTGCGCAAGTAATGATTTCTAACGGGCGAGCAGATTGCACGTTTGGCGAGGATGTGTAAAAGATCTTCATTTTCTTTCAGATTACATAACTGGCAAATCAGTTGTGGATCGATTACAGTCGTTCCAGCTTTAGAAGTCAACTTAATGATGAACCTGGAGGAAGTTCTCATTTGAGCGAAAATGCGCTTAAAAAAGGAAAGAAGCTTTGAATAACAGATATTGGTGGGGTAGCGCATCATTATGTAAAATTTTACTGTATATATAACTAAAGTTGCTGTTTTACAATCTTAACAGATCCCGCGAATGGAAAAAGTCACGGTATCTAGCAGCTACAGTATCGATTTGAGTTATAAGATTGGGACCATTGAGACCATTGAGATCCATGCGCGAGTCTTCCATATCGAAAAACTTTGCCGCCCAATTCAGCGCTATTCTTAATATTTGGTATGACACACAGGGCAGACCCTAGTTCCAATCTGACAACCAAGTCCGGCGTATTTCTGGGTAGGCGCAGAAGATTTTTGAAAACACGGACTTGTGCTTTTTCGAAGACATCTAGATAATTTGATCCGAAAATGTGAGCCGCATACAATAAGGGACTCTTCATAATAGAGTCATGAATCTTGATAATGGAAGACCATAAGGTGCACTTAGTTCTAGTTAGAATATTGAACGCCGAGGCTGAGGCTAGATTGGCTCTGCTAACTGCTGCATGTGCAGCTAAGTTGAAAGCACCTGTTCTAGAAAAAATCGTACCCAAGTATTCAAAGCAAGAAACAAACTCCAAAGAGATACCATCATATTTCAGACCTAGGAGTTCTGCGCTAATCCGACCTTTCTTGAATATAGTTTATTTAGTGTCGTTGTTATTAACCGTGAGTTTGTTTATATTACAATACTCCTGGAGAGCATTCAGTTTTCTTATTGCGTCTACCTCGGCGAAAACCTGCTTGGGCGACCGGAATAATGTGACACAACGACTCCCATTTTTCCAATCTAGCCAACAGAATTTGCGTAAAAATTTTAGGAAGTGAATTTAGAAGGACAATAGGTCTGTAGTTATTGGGATTGGCTAGGTCTTGTTTTTTATGTATCATATGCGTTAAAGATTTTGTCCAATCGAGAGGTAAATATTCATTTTCAAGTATTTTATTGAAAATTATTTCGAGATAAAGAAGCCAATTGGGCGGCAAGTTTTTGTAAAAATTATTCGAGATTTGATCCAGTCCCGGAGGCTTATTTAGTTTACTTTTGTCAATTTAATAAAAGATTTCGTTATCTGTAATTCTGCTATTCAATAATGGATGTCGCACATCTGTAAGCAATGACGGTGACAGACGTCTGAAAGGAAGTGTCAGACGGAAGAAGTTTTCCCAATCTTTTGTAGAAAGTATTGTAGAATTTATCTTCAAACTGTTTTGCTATCGTTGACACTTTCAAGGCTTGCCAGAATATTGGATTCAAAGCTTGCGTTTTTTAAACTATCAGTGCTTGGTACGATTTTTTAGCTTTGACATAAACCAACTTAGCCTCATCCGAGAAATTTCCCCTGCTGGCTTCTTTCAACGGACTAGAAAGATATGATTTGCTTTGACGGACATTTAGAATCAAACCAAGGTTTGTCACGGTATAATTTCTCATTAATATTTTTTCTCATTGACCACATATCTGCTTTTTTGGCGCTGTCGATAATATCCCCGATAAGGTTTGAATTAAGATAATCTATGTCTAATTTCTCAAAGTTAACTTCTAGTCTGTGACCAATCCCAGCCCCCTCCTGTTGTGCGCACCATCCTGACTCTCCCGGTACATTGAAAAATTCGTGTGAGAAAACATATCAGGTGGACCCTGGCCTAATCCCCCCACCCTACAGTTGAAATCGCCATATATAGTGATATCAACGTTGTTGTATTTCTCTGACAGAGCGCATAAGGTTGCTTCAAAAAGTTGTAGGATTACTTCTGTATCTACCGTCGGGTTAAAATAGCAGATTCATACAATAAAGTTAATTTTATTTGCGCAATAAATTCGAACCAATATCCAATACTCTGATTTATCTATAATCTCACTATTATAATAAAGTTTGTTTATAAAAAGGGCTAGGCCGCCACTGGCTCTACCTTTTGATTTTTCTTTCAAACCGTTAGAAAAGAAATGATTCTATTCATTTTCCGCGTACAAGTTTTTGGGAATTTGAGTGAGCTAGGTTTCGACGATTCGTATAATATCAAAACTTATCATAATTAATACAGGAGTTTAAAAATCTTACGTAAACGTGACAGTTCCCGAAGAAGAAGTTTCTGGCACTATAGACTCGTCCTGATGTGTTTCGCTCATTTAACCATTTATATTTTTCTTCTTCGTCTCCCTGGTTGATGATGGCCGATTGTGAAAATTCCGTTTCGTAAGATTTCCCGCCTGCTCTTTGATAATGGCTGGTTGGGATTCCAAGACCTTGCGCTTCGCCTTTCCCTGTATGCCGCTTGCTTCCCCCATTTTCCCTTTTTCAACTGGTTTCCACCCTATTCCCAGATGATTTGGCATTCTGGATTACAGACTCCAGCTCTGACAGATCTTTGGACTCGAATCTTTGCCATCCACATATATTGTATTATAGCTAAAGGAAGCTTTAAGGTCACAGCATCTAGCCTAATTAAGGTATGGAAGCAGAGTCTTCCTTTCAGTTTGAACTTTTTTAGTATAGTCCTCCGCAATGTTGATCCCGGTGCCGCGTAATTTTTCAGCTGCGATAAGATCATTTTCTTATCCTTAAAGGAATGTAGCTGAGGTAGGAGGGGACGGGGTTTGTCCCGGATTTTTCCTCCAATCTGTCTAACAGACTCGACCTGTTCTGAGCGTATTTCAATATTGAGATGCTGCTTGAAAATGCCACATATTAACTGCACCAGGTCCACGTCGTCTTCCTCAAGAACACCGAAAACAATCAAGTTGTTGCTTCTTAGCGTTCTATTCATTGCCTCGATTATCCGGTCTTGTTCCGTAATAACCAACCTCAGTTTTTCTTGCTCGACTTTAAGTTCTTGATGTTCCAGCGTAAGATTGTCATTTTTGTTGTGGAGAGCTGAAAGTGAGGACTCCAGATTCCCCATTTTTTGCATTAAAAGTTCAAATTTCTCCTTAGAGATTTCGAGAGCCATTGTATCGAGTAATTGGCGTGACAAAGAGATGACAGCACTTACACCCCATTCACCTGACACAAAGACCCATTGCGGTAATGGTTGTAACACTTACAAACCACTAGAAACAAGAACATTAGTGATAATTAGTTACTTTGAAAGCATTTTGTAGATCACACTGCACGAACTCAGGCCGTCAACAACCAAAATGTTGACGAGCGATTAAACATGCAACCGACTGCCATACTTCCTTAGCAGCGCCTCCGACCTGCACATATTGTTTTTATTGCTTGTAGGAGTCATTTCGTTCTCTGCTGAAGTGTGTTTAGTTACTCGAGACTTCAACGGATCCAAAACTAATCTCGGAGAGCTTTCGCTAACATCCAATGAGAATTTGACCGGGATTTTGCCCTTGCATTTCGATGTCGGGTATTGAGATCAACAATCCTCCAATGGCAAAGTGACCTAGAGTCAAAGCGTCGAGATCCTCAAGATCGCCCGTCAATGCAGTGAGTGGGCGACTGTTGAGAGCCACTTCAATGCTGGCTAAGAGCGTGCTAAACTCTTCATAGGTGAGCCGACGGGTTCCCAAAACTCGTCTAAAATGTGTCTTCGCCCGCTCGACCCCGCCTTCCCAGAGGCCCCCAAAAAGAGTAGCTCCTGGGGGGAAAAATGCCAAGTTACATTATGTGAAGGCTTGCATCTGCAACTGAAGAATCTCGTCAAAGCTCCCATCAAGCTGTCGGTCGTCATGTCGCCAATGAGTTCTAATGCAACATTTTGGTAGCGAAGTATACCAAGACGACGATGTAGCCTTTGAAAAGGGCAGGCTTGGAGTGACAAGCGCTGCCGGGAGAGAAGCCATCACTTGGTTGCATAGCCGAGCTCGAGAGCGAATACGAATAACATATTTCGTCCAGTCAGAGCGGAGTTTCCTTTCTCCTCCAAGAATCCAAGCACGATGTAGCATGTAAGTGTATGTCGTTCGAAAACTTCAGTCTAGCTAGCATTGGTACGCCCAACTGATGATAAGGCCTGCAAGTGAACAGCGGCCATCGATCACTGGTGGGTGTCTCTCTGCAAACGATAAGCCGGGAGGTTGGGCTTCGTAATCGTTTGAACTTTTCTTAAAGCTATAAGGATTGACTCAGGCGATCCGAGACATGAAATGCGGTATTCAATAATTTCGCAGTGATAAATTTCCCTTTGGGTTCAGGGTCCGCAGACTGTCGGCATGTACACGACTCTGAGGAGTCTTCCGAGATCAGAGTTTTGACCCAAGAGTTCCGTATCGAAGCTCTCAAGCGCTCAACAAACCCTTATGGTCGGAGAATTGACGAAGGATTCAGCTGGTCCACCACAACTTGCAAAATAATAGTTGTGGAGGTTCAACACCACGCGTTGCCAAATCTTCTGGGATGGATTACGCGGGAACATAACGCCAGATTGACGCCGGCAAGAGCTCCTGAACATGTTTGACATAATTGTCTATCAGAGCATTTCCAGACTGCCACCAATGCAGTACTATTTGAGAATCAGTCCAGGCAACGCAATTTGCCACGTGTTCGTCTAAGTCAGACGCCAATGATCGTAGCAATTGAGCCACCAACAACGAGGCTCTGAGTTCTAAACGAGGAATTGCCATTCTTGGGACTAGGGTGGCAGGCTAATGAAGACTCCGAATTGGCGAAAGTTTCGTCTTGGCTGCAAGAAGCCAAATCAAGGTCTGGATCGTGATTGAATCAACATTAGAATAAACTGTGGCAGCAATAGCCCGGCGGCTTGCATCTGAAAATACCTGTAACTGGAGCTCGGCAGTGGTCTGCGTGTCAATCCATCGAGGAATAGATAGTTCGCCGATGGCCTTGAGATTCGTTACAAATTCGGTCTATCGGTTGATGTATGAGTGTGGATTTTGTTCATCCCACTCAAGACCTGCTCTACACAAATCCTGGACAAATAGTTTCGTTATTAGAGTGACGGGCCGATCCAACCGCAAGGATTAAACAATCTAGCAGTGATTGCTAAAATGTTGCACTTCGTCAAATTATGCGAGTCAATCTCGGATGGATTCAAACAAAAGCAATCATTGTGCGGATCCCAGCAAACTCCGAGCACGTTTATGAGACCGTCGCTGCAAAGTTGAAGCCAGGTCGTTTGAAGACGGTCTTGCTCTGGTAAGTCTTCTAGCTGCTCAGGTAGATTGGGGACCTATTTGCGGAGAGGAAATCTGCTAAGCTGCAGAAGATGAATGGGCTGATCCCTTAGCTCCTTTGCTTCTCGAGGGTCATTGCATCCCGTCAATATGTCGTCGAC